>JAOEGS010011442.1:22292-60992 GCA_025447755.1 Corythornis vintsioides | reverse complement strand
AATATATTCATCAATGACCTAGACAAAGGGTTAGAGTGCACCCTCAGAAAGGTTGCTGATGATCACAGAATCACAGACCGCACGCCCCCCCTATTCCTAAAGAGCTGCGTCCGTCCCCCCGCCCCGCACGGGAACAAAGGGCCCCGCGCTCAGTAATTCGGCCGCGCCGGTCCCGCGCACAGACAAAGGGCTGCGTCCCCCTCCCCGCACCCGCCGTACCCTCCATGGTGACGGACGTGTGGCTCTCCTTCGAGTCCTTGGGGCCCTTCACCTTCAGCTCCTGGGGAAGGAAAGGCCCATCAGAGCAGCCCTTGGGGGGGCTGGGGTGGGTGGGGGGGGAAGGTCATTGCTCAAGGTCACAGGGTCCCCCCACTAACCCTTCCTTCACCCTGATATCTCCCTCTGGCCCCAGCCTGGCCACGCTGGAGGTGGAGGTGTGGACTGAAGAGGATGCTGCCTGGCTGGGAGCATCTCTGGCTGCGCCCAGCAGCTGGAACACAGAGGACCCATGGAGCATCCCGAGGCAGGACACCTAGCCCTGTAGCAGCCCTGGGAGGCTGCTGGTCCCACTCTGCTGAAGAGCCCCACTGCGGGGAGGGGCTGGAGGGAGCGGGGAACAAGGCTGCACCCATGTAGGTCCTCATTTCTATAGGGGAGCCAGGCATGGAGATGAAGCCAGCAGGAGATGAGCTACAGGTGCCTAGCACCCATGCCCAGTGCATGGGGTGGCAGGTGCAGTTCTGGCACCCCAGAAACAACAGCAGTGAGGGCTGAGCCCAACCTGAGCTTGAAGGAGGCAGGGGCCAAAACCCTGCAATACTCAAGAGACCACAACCCTCCATCACAGCCCCGGGACAGTCCCTGAGAGTCCCCAGGGCAGGGAGAGGGTCTCCATGGGATAGATGCAGTCAGCTCAGCCACAGGAATGGGGTTCTCTGCCCTGTTTCCCCAGCACAGCCCCAGCCCAGCTTACCTCAGAGATCTTCTGGAACTGGTAGTTGCTCTGGCTGCACTTCTCCGCCGTTTCCAGTGCGATTTTGTAGTTATCCACAAAGGCCTTGTAGACCCCCAGCTGGCTGGCCTGCGGGGAGTGGGGTTAGCAGGGCACCCGCTGGGGTGCTGAAGACACCCTGGCAGCCACTGGGGGAACACTGTCCAGAGCTGTCCCCTCTTGATGGGATACTCTGCCAGACCATAGCCAGCTGGGAGGGCATACACCTGGCTCTTCAGGGAGAGCCCTCTCCCTGGGCAGGATGGCATGGCTGCTGCCCAGCCCTGTACCCAAACAAACCTCTGAAATCCAGCAGAGAGGTAACAAGCACCTGGACAGTGGAGGATGAAGCTACAGCCACTTTCTGGCACCCTTCAACCTGCCCCCTCATCCTCCCCAGCATGGCCACAGCTCCCATCCTAAGTCCAAAGCAGTGTCAGGACCCAGAGGGAGATCCTGGGGAGCCACCACCACAGCATCTGCAGGCAGCAAAGAGACAGGAACGTCCTGCCTCTGCCCAGAGGGTCATCCACATGTGTGCGCTCCTGCCAGCCCCGTGGTAAAGCCACAGCTGTGGACATGGAGGCTGCAGTAACTCCCATCTCAGGATGGTGGCCTCTGCAGTAACAAGTCCCACGGCCATCAGTATGTGGCAGGCTGTACCATGAGCCATACCATGGGGCTGAACCCTGCAGCATGTTGCTTCATCTCCCATCCCTCCTCCTCTTCCAAGCAGAACAAGCTCAGAGAAGGCGCATACCAGCTTCTGGAAGAGGTGGCCCATGGTGATGTTGCTGTCCCACTGCTGCACCTTTGGGCACAGGCTGTCATAGAATTCCTTGTGGATCTCATAGATGTCCTGGATCTTGTAAAAAATCGTCTCAATTTGCTGGAGGGTGAGGACAGGCTGCGACGTAGTGGCCGTGGCCTTCAGTGGCTTCATAGGCTGCCAAAGGAGAAGATGGGGAGACCGTTTGAGATGAGGGCTGGGAGGGGAATGCTGGGGACAAGGGGAATCTGAGTTGGCAGTGAGGGCTTCCTGGGACAGGTCCTAGCCCACAGCTGGACCAAGGGACCATTCCCAACTCATGCATCCCTTCAGAACTGCCCGTGGTGGTGGTGACCCCTGCATTGTGCAACAGCGTCTCCACCACAAGGGCCAGTGAGGAGGAAGTGGGGCTATAAATACCTCCCCAGGCACACTGGTGGTGGGGAGAGGTGACATGGAGGCAGCTGGGCCACAGCAAGGACAGCCTGGGACAGGCTTTCCAGGAAAAAAAAATTACTCCATCCATCCACCCATCCACCCCTGTCTGGGGACTTCCCTGGAGTGGGCATCCAATCTGGGGGCTGTGCTCACCAACAAGAGGGCCTCCAGCTGGTTGATGTAGATCTCCTCGCTGGCCAGGAAGCCCGAGAGCACCAGTTTCCGCATCTCCAGGCCTTTGCCAGCATCTCGCTCACCCTGTGCAACACACCACGGAGCCTGGCTGAGCCAGCAAGTGGCACGGAAGGAGACCCCTCATCCCACCAGCTCATTCCCAGCATCCCCTCATGGCCATGTGTCCCCACCAGTACATCAGGCATGTGCCCGCTGGGTAGCACAGCCAGGCAGGAGCCAGTTGGGAAGCCACAGGCTGTGCTGGCTTCAATCTCCTCCCTGCTCCTGGCTGGCCAAGAGCCCAGTGCTGCTGGAAGCACTCCAGGGTGGTGTGCAGCATGGCAGGACTCTCCCAGGGCAGAGTCCAGAGGCACCCGATGAAGTCATGCTTGGCAATGGCTGGTGCTGCCACGTGATCCAGCACCACCCTTTTCCCCAACTGAGGCTCTCCCAAAAAAATGCCACCCCAGCGGTGGCAATGGGGCAGGTCTCGAGCTATGTGGGAACTGCTGCTGGTGGCTCAACCCACACTCACTTCTGCCCCTCTGGTGGCATGCCCATGGCAGAGAGATGGGTGAAGTATGGCTGGGCTGGGGAGCTCTGGACCCTTCAGTGAGGCTCTTCCAGCTGTGCCAGGCACAGACATCCCAGCCCCTGGACGACGTTGAGCACAGCACAACTTGGCATGCCCCCTTAAAAATCACACTCAGAAACCAGGTTTTGCCACCCAAACAGGGGCCAGAGCCACAGGGCCATCAGTTGCCACAGGCAATAAGCCATCTGGGATGGACTGGGGGAGTCATTGGTCTGCCTCACCTCTGCCCACACCGCCTGGGCCCACCATCACTGGTTGCTGCGTCCAGGGGCCTGGCAGTTGCAAACACCCAAGGGACATAGTTCCAAGGTGGGCATGGCCAGGGATCAGCATCTCCTGTCCTACTCTGGCATCCACCAGCCAGCCCTGGGGGCTGCTGCTCCAGCTGGGGTGCTCACCCCATGGCTCCCTGCCAGGCTGCACCATTAAGGTCAGGCCACAGTGACTGGTACAGCAGGGGAGGGGTGCAAAGGGGGGGCCGGTTTTGTGTGCTGGGAGCTTGCGGGCTCTTTGCCACCGATTAGTCATGGGCCCTTCCTGCTTCCCCCAGCCTGGGCCCTGCGCAGGAGCTGGGAAGATAAGGGGCCCGTCTGTGCCCAGGGCCCACAGCACCCCGCAGGGACAATGCCAGCTGCGACCCAGAGGAGCAATCCTAAAGCAGGGTCTGGTGGCCATCCTGTGCAGGAGAGCCCAGGGAGAGTGGACTAGAACTTTCCTCCAGCCCTGTGCCAGCACCATGGGAGCACCCAAGCTTCCCAACACGGTGAGCAAGAGTGCTGAGGTGTGCCTTCCAGCACAGGGGTCCCCCCAGGGCTGTGCCTCAGCACCAGGGTTTGGGGCTGTTTAGGTGTTGCTGGTGGCCATGCAGTGGGGCAAGAGCAGAGTGTGGTCCAGCCGCTTCCTTAGCATCCGGCACAGGCTCTGCTGAGCCACACAGCCCACCCCCCAGCAGCACGCGTGGCCCCTGCTCCTCGGTGGGAGGAAGGCCGGGTGCTCACCCTGCTCTGCACAAGCACCCACTGAGACCTTTGCACCCAAGGCCTGGTACAGCTGTACCCCATGCCCTCAGCTGCAGCAGCTCCCAGGAAAGCAGTGAGGCTGCAGGGATGCTCCTGCTGCTCCCCCAGCTCTGCTCCCCACCAGCACCCACCGCACCGACCCAGAAGCTGCCCCAAGACCTGGGCATCATCAGCACCAGCAAGATGCCCCCTGCGCCCCCCACCCTGCGCCCCACACCCCCCGCCCAGCACAGGGTGCTCTTGCCGCCCACCTTCTCGCCGGCCGAGAATGGAGACCCGGGGCTGGTGGGGGTTCCTGGTTCAGAGTCATCTTCATCCTCCAGCACTTTATCCAGGTACCCTATGGCCTCCTCTTCCTCCTCCATGGCCGGCTGGGTGGCGGGGGGGCGCAGAGGGGACCCCGCAAGGCTCCAAGCTAGGCTCTCACGCGGCCGAGCTGTCCCAGCCCGACCCAGCCCCGGGCGCTGGCCACCGCCGCGGGATGAAAGGAACCATCATGGGACCCCCGGTGCTCCCGCCTGCCCCAGCTCCGGCCTTCGGCCCCGGAGTCCCGGCCGCAGCGCTGCACAAGCGAGCGGCGGCGGCGGCTCCGGGGTGAGCAGCCGTGGGACACGAGGCACAGCCCGGCTCTCCCCTGGCCTCCGCTCACCCCCGAAGGGGCCACGGGCGGTGGAGGGCCGCTGCCCGCCGCTCTGCGCCCCAGCCAGCCCCGCCGCTCCGCCCTGCTCGCTCGCTACAGGAAATGCATCTCCCGCCGATGGAGGTGGGGCCGCTTCTCCGCCGGAGTCCGGGCATGGCTGGGACGCGGAGCAGCCGCCTTCCCCGAGCCGATTCTCCCAACACCGGCAGAGCTCTGCGAACCCGGCGACAGCCACGGTCCCCTGCGCCCCTGCCAGGCCTCCTCACGCCCTTGCCCAACAGAGCGGCCATCAACGGGAGAGCATCCAGACTGCCTGCCGCTCCCCCCTCGTCTCCCCTGTGTCCCGTGGGCAGGCAGAGAGCTGGACCACAGGGTTTGCCAACAGTGAAAAGTGGCAGCAGCATCACCACGTCCCATAAGGGAAACTGTCTCTGTACACCCCGAAAAGTCCTGGAGATCTGTGCCTTCCTGCAGCATCTGCCCCACATCCCACGGGGAGCCCAGCTGGCAACTCACTGCTGCCCCAGCCCGATCATAACCTCAGGGCAACCAGGGAGCAGGGTCATGAGCAGTGGCATGATGCTTGCGAGGGACACCGTGGGCCCTGGCAAACGGGGCAGGAATGGCTGGAGGAGGGGACACTAACGCAAGAGCTGTTTCAACAGTTTCCCGTCGCTCCTCAGCAGCAAAAAGGGAACAAGTGGCCACACGTGCTCTGCCCACAGGAGCCGGCTCTGCTCCCCACGCAAGCCCGAGCATGGAACAAACTCCTGCTCTGAAAAGTAGGCAGGGACACAGAGACAGGGGCTTTCCAGAGCCTGTGCCCAGTGCTGTGTCCACACTGCAGCTCAGGGTTTGCCCAGCCTTTGCTAAGAAGGGTCTGTGCTGGGGCAGACAGGTCCTCAGAGCAGGGAATGCTCCCTGCCCAGGGGAAAGCCACTTACAATGACAAACCAAGCACCACCAGAGAAGGGATTGGGCCACCAGCCCACACCATGGCTGTGACACATTTCCCAGGTGGGAGACAGGCCATGTCTGCACACAGAGCTTGCAAGAAGAGATGCCCCACCAGAAACCTCCTCCAGCCCTCCAAAAGGCAGCAACACCAGTCCCACCTGACTGGAGAACAGTGATGAGGCCAGCCTGACACCTTGTGCCACCAACCACAGCAGTACCTACAGTAAACCTGTGCCCATTGTGGGGCTGGACACACAGAATCAAACATGCTGGTGCTCAAGATTATGTTCTGCTAAGCCCCAGCACAAGCAGCTCTAGATAAAGAGATGAAGACAGAGCCAGCCCTGAGCTCAAACACTTCCCAATCCCATTAGTGTCAACCAAGCTGGCCTCATTGCCTGCTTCCAGCCTCAGTGTGCTCCACCAGCACCCAAGGGCATTGCTTTGCCAGCATCCCCCCAACACTGCTTCCCTGGGGCCACCCTCTTCTATCCCTACTGGCCCCAGGGATGGATCCCATCACCAAACCCCAGCCCTGGTGTGTCAGGGACCCACAGAGCTGTGCTGAAGGACAAGGAGCCCTGAGCCCAGGTGGTTTGGACACAGCCCCGTAGACAGGGTCCTTCGAGCAGCAGGGTAGCAGGGAACCTGCAGTTCCCCCTCCTCTCTAGGGACTGTGAGGGGGCAGAGCTGGGTGCCGGGAGAAGGATGCTGGCCCTGGGGAGGAAGCCACACCTCTCGCCTCTTCTGCCTCAGCATCCGGGTTAGGGCTTAACTCTTTCCATGACAAAAATGTTTCCCAACCCCGTCCCCTGCCCCAGCCAACCCCAGTTCGCTGTGGGGACAGCAGGGCAAAGGGTGCCTCTGGACCCTCGGCACCCCCCGTGGCACAGCTGTCACTGCTGCCCTGCCGAGAGCTGCCGGACCAGGGCACACACTGGGAACAGCCACTTCACAGCCCCTGGGATTTATGAAATCTTCTATTCTGGACATTAACATTTTTTTTACTCTTTTGTTTTCCCGGCCCACAGCTCTCCAAGCATCCCTCCTGGGAAACATCCTGGACAAACCCCAAGGGCTTTCCGATGATGTTCTCGGAAAAGCAGAGGAAGAGGAAGGGTTACATCTAAGTTCCCCAGAGGAGAAGCGGGACAAGGTGTCCCTCCCCAGCTGGCAGCTGGTCCCCAAGTGCCACTAGGTGGAGCCGGCAGCCTGGTGGAGCGGCTGCTCCCGGTCCCCAGGGGCTCCCCAACCCGGGAGTCCCGGGAACCGCACTTTCCCTGGACCCCGCTCTCCAACCAGCCCGTGCCATCCTGCCTCTGCCACTGGCGTGGGCACGACGTGACAGAGACACAACGTGTTCCACAGACACAGAACCCTCACCAACTGCAGCAGAACAGGGTACTGCTACCTGGGACCATCAGGGTTTGGGATGCCAGGGGACAGTCCTCCCGGATCACAGCTGCACCAGAGCACCGCCAACACTTCTGACACAACCAAGCCAGGTACCCGCAGCCCCGGCTTCAACCTCACCCAGAGCAGAGCTCCACGTCCCGAGCACCTACCCCTGTGCCGATGCCATCGGTGGGTGTGGGCAAGACACCGTCCCCGCTCTCCTGGCCACGGGCGCTGAGCTGGGGGGACATGGTGGGCGACTCATCGATGTAGGGCATGGTCTCCGAGCCCTCCGGCAGCGCCTTGGGCTCCTCGTTGCCCTCAGCGTCGTACTCGTCCGCACCATAGTTGAAGTCTGCCATGGGAAGAGAGGGTGGTGGTGGTGGTGGTGAGCACCCAGGCACGGTTGAAGGTCACCTTATGGTGCACCACAAACCACCCTGTTCACCACAACCGCCCCAGCCTGAGGTTACCCGCGGGCAATTGACCCTGTGTCGAATACCCAGGGGCACGCACAGCCACACGCACCTCCACCCGCAGCCCACTCTGCTGTGCCTGCTTTCTGCCTGCCCGGCTGAAAGGGCAGGGCATCACACTGAGCATCCTCGGCCCAGAGGCATCCTCCGCTCGACACACTTCCCTATATTTGCATAATTAACAGCACGGAGCGGCCTGGGGCCTCCCCTGTGCAGGGACAGCTGCTCTGCCAGACGCCGTGGCCCCACTCGAGGCCCTGCTGGCCCGGCAGCCGCCATCCCCGCGCTCTCCCGGGGGAGCCATGGAGCTGGGCTGGCAGCCACGGCCGCCGTCCTCCCTGCTTCCCTGTGCCCATCCTCCTCGGAGCGTGGGAATGGGTGCCAGGATGCCTGGATCTGCAGCATGGAGGACAACCTCCCCTGGAAGAAGGGGGATGGTAGCAGCTCCATAGGGGGTGGACAGCTCAGGCCACGCTGGAGGGGGCAGAAAGCATCTGCTTTTCCCAGTGCAGGATGAGGCCCCCGCCACACCAGGCCAGCACCCAATTTTGGATGCCCCAGACTGTTCCACAGCCCCCCACCCCTTGCCCTGCACTGCCCATGGCCATGAAGAAGCCACTCTGGGGAGCTGGAGCCCCAAGTGGGAGTGGGGGGACGCTCCAGGGTCTGCGGTGGGTCCCTGGGGCGCAGCGGGGACCGGGGTACATCCTAACCTGTTACCATGGAAACGGCAGCGGCTCAGTGGCAGTGGGAAGAGGCGGCTGCAGCAGCCCCGAGATGCTGACAAAGGGGAGGGGGAAGGGAGCCTGGCTGCGGCAGGGGCAGCCGAGGGGTGCAGACAGTGCCCCCCATCCAGAGCCTCCGGCCAAGATCCCCTCAACAGCTCCCAGAGAGGTGGTGGGCACAGCTCACCTAACCCAACCCCACACCAGCTCCTTGGTCACCACGCAGCAGCCCCATGGCTGTCCCCACAGGTTCCTGGGGCACAGACAGCAGAGAGACCCTAGTCAAGAAACTGGTTGATGCTCTTGCCCATACTCTGGCCAAAATGGGGTGTGTAGGGACTGGAGCAGCTGTCCCATACCAAACGCCACACCACTATCACTTTGTGTCCCCATGGCCCTGCCACCCCAGCTGAGGACTCCCCTGACTCTCACCAACACTGCTCAGCACATTAATATTGCATTCAGCTCCATAATGAAAGTGGATATAAATCTTTAAATCATAGAGCGCTGCAAAGTCTGCTCAGGCCAGCAGCCTTGCTGGTGCCAGTGAGGAGGGATGGGAGGTCCTATCCTGCATCTGGGGGCGGGATGGAGGAGAGCCCTGACATGGGCCAGATGCATCCCAGCTCTGCCAGAACTCTACAGCCCCTCTCAGACCTTGCTTCATTAGCAATTAGCAGCTAATAACCATCCTTCAGAGGCTGGGGTGCCACCCTCAACACAGCCTTTGTTGAACCCAGAAGCTGACTGGAAATGAACAAGCTGGATGGACAGAGATGGGGGAGCCTGTAACTCCCCCTGGTCCTCAGCTTCTTGCTTCCTTGCAATGCTACATCCCACATCCCTCCTGCCTTTTACAGGATGCCTTTGCTGTCTACAGCAGTGGCCAGCAGCAAGGCAGCAAGGTACATTAGCATTGGTTTCCCCCATCATGGTCATCTCCCCTGGACACCCACTCCATGCAGCTTCCCCAGACACTGTCCCCAAGCTGAGGATGCCCCAGACAAACCCAAACCTCTCACCCAAGTGCCCTTCCCACTAGGTGGGATCTAAAGAGGAGTCAAGGCAGTAGAAGGGACAAAACTGACAGTCTCCACCAGCCACACCAGTTTGGGGGCCATCAGGCTCCCCCATCTCCTCTGACAAGGGCAAGGCCTGCAGCCTCAGGTTTAACCGTGGGACAGGCAATGGAGGCACCCAGAGTAGCACTGGCACCACGGGAGATCTGACAGCCCAGGCTGGGGCAGCTTGGTGGCAAGGTAATGAGGAACACGGGTTTAATGAGGTGGCTGGGGACCCTGGCAGGTGACGCCTGCAGTGGTGCAGGGAAGAAGGCAGCACTGGTGGCACAAAGGGAGAAGGGACTTGGTCTACAGGGATGCAGGAAGGAACCAGCTCCCATCACTGCTCCCAGTTGGAGCAGATCTATGTACCAGTCCCAGAGCCAAGATGGGGATGAGCCCTACAGCCCAACAGGAGGGAGGATGGAGCAGTGTTTCCATGGCTCCAGCTGTGCCTCCAGCTCTGCCACCCACGGTCGTGCAGTATTTCCAGGGCTCTCCCCTGGGGAGAACAGGCAGAGGGACACCCCCAGCACCTGCTGCATGGAGGGAACCAAGCACCACCAAGCAGCTAGGATGGGTGAGGGGGACACTGCTGGGCGAGGGGACATGGAGTGGCTGGCCACTGTGTCTCCCTGCCTGTGGAGTGCTCCCGCCACTCAGCCAGTCCAAACCAAGTGCCTCTCTCCTTCCCCCACAGCTGCATTGCCCCTGCAGCCTGGTCCTGTGCCCGTGCCAAAACCCAGTGCTATTTTTGCTCCTATTTCAGCAGCAGTGGAAATTCTTCTGCTCCACCCCATGCATAGGGACTGATGGGAGGGAGGCAACCTGGCCCGGGGAGCCACCCTATGGGGCAAGGACTCCGTGACCTGAAACAGCCTGGCCATCCCAGCTCCTGCACGCAGCTCTGTGGCCCTGAGGTGGATCTGGCCTCCCAGTGTACCCATGGGATACTGACACCTACCAGGGCAGGGGTCCTGTGGGCTGGCATGTGGACCCAGGAGGGTGACAGAACCAGCAATGTAGCTCCACGAGGGATTCTTTTCCCCAGGAAAATAACATTCTGCCACATTTTTTCCAGGTCTGACCCAGGCTAATCCCCAGCATGATGGTCCCCAAGAGGGAGAAGAGGCAAGGGCAGTGGCCAGCTCCTGCCCAGCCCATGCAGAGGCAGCACAGTCACAGCAGCTCAGGGGGCATTTTCTTCACTTTCCATACAGGCACAAGCTGCTCCCTGGCACCCTAGCAGCACGCCAGCACACCCCAGCACTCACCCATCCCATCCCACTGCTGGGAGAAGCCCAACATCCGCATGAAGCCTGTGAGGTTTTGAGGAAACGTTGCAGTTTCCCTGTGCTTGGGTGAAAATTCACCATGACAACACAGATGCATGAGCTGGCCTCGGACCTGCCTCCGCAGGCCTCCTCCAAAAGGTGGCTCAACACAACCAGCATCTCCTCCACACCAGCACCGCCTTCCTTGGTGTGATGAAGGCCGGACCCTGCCCTGCATCCCCCCAGAAACGGGCACACCAAGCAGCCTCCTCCACACCTCTCCCCTCCACAGCGAGGGCAGCTGGAGCAGCATTGGGGAGGCAGAGCTGTTGCTTTGCAGAGATGCCATGGCTGGGAAGGAGGGTGCAGAGGCTGGGGCTGGACATGGCCTCAGCTGTCTGCATGGGCTGCACAGCTGTGCTGGACCCCAGGACCACTGCTGTTGGATGTAGCCTCCAGCTGCAGGTGGGAGGCTTTGGGCTGGAAAACTTGGGGGGCAGCTCAGCCCTGTGTAATACACCCCCAGACAGTCCCTGCTCCCTCCAGGGCACAGCAGATGCCAGGTCAGTGCAGGGAGCACCAAGCTCCCTTCTCCAGAGCATCCCACCTTATCATGCACTCATGCCAAACCTCAGTGCCCCACAAATGCCAGATGATGAGCTCAACATGGCACCCCAAAATCCATCTCCCGGGTGCCCATCCAGCTTAACACTCCCCCAAAACAGACAACAGAGATCCCGTGACCGAGCCCATGTCCCCTAGCCAGGTCCCTGTTTCCTTGGTCACTGCTGAGACAGCCACTATGAGACCAGCAAAGCTCTGGGACTCATTTCTCTCTGCTGCCAGTTCACGGGATGGGGGAATTTGCACACCCTGGGCTGCTGCAGGATGCCCCCTACCCCACCGGCTGCCATCCCCTGGGTACCCACAGTGCCTTGGCACAGCACCCTCGGCACAGCAGCGCCTCAGAGCTCGCTGCAAAAATCACGGCTGGGGGAGAGGTGCTCTTCCCACGGCCACGGAGGGACAGGGGTGGGACCCGAGACAAAAAACACCCATGTCCCCAAGGACCCTCGTGGGCTGTCAGGCTGCTCTGGCCCCAGTGACTCCCACCACACTGAGGTGCACACCATCCATCCCCCGTCATGTAACCCCCCGGAGCAGGCGGCAGGTCCCTGGAGCCTGGGGGATGCTGGATCGACTCCGGACAGCACCGACCCCTCACTGGGGCGTGTGGGATGCTCAAGGAGGGGAGCACAACCCCCTGCCAGCATCACCTGCCCCTTGCCCATGCTCAGCTCAGCCCGGGAGCCTCCCGACACGGAACCACCGGCACGGCACCGCTTCCCAGCGCGACGCAGCGTTACACAACAGGTAGGGGGGGACCCACCACCCCCGGCCCCCCTCGCCGGTCCCCAAGCCACGTACTGCTGTAGAGGGTGTCGATCCAGGAGAGCCGTGGCAGGCCACGGTGGCTCAACGGCTCCATGCTCGGGAGGGCTGTGCCGGTTCTCAGCCCCGCCAGCCGGTTCTCATCTCACAACAAAGGCGGCGGGCGAGGGCGGGAGGCGGGGGGCCGCGGGCCCAGGCGGGGGCTGGATGGGAGAGCAGGGCACGGCCGCCTGCCCGGGTGCACGACGGATCTTCTGCCAGGGGTGCCCAGGGAAGGAGGTGCCGCCTGGCAATGGCAGCGCGTCCCGCCTCCCGCCCCTGCCTCGCCCGGGGGGAGCCGAGCTCCAGCGTCCCCCCGCACGCAGCCACGCAGACCCTCCGCAGGGGTCTGGGCAGCGGGGGGGAGGAGGAGGAGGGAACGGTGGTGGCACAGAAGCATGTGGCTGCTCCGCAGGCCACCCTCAAGGAGAGTGGTGGGGGAAAAGGGGGAGCCTGGCTCCATCACCCTTTCCATCATGGTCTTATCTCCTTCCTATGACCCAGGGAAGCTGTGCCCCCTCCCCAGCAAAACCTCACCAGTCCCTCAAACCGCTACAGCTGATGGACGCAGGCTCCTTCTGGACCCGCTTCTCCCTGCTCCGGGAGAAACCAGGACCCTCGGGAGCCGGGAGCTGCCCTGCCCCACACAACACGGGTCGGCAGAGCCGGACACGGGCAGGCAGGAGTTAAACTGCCCTCCCCAGCTGCATGTAGCCGAAGGAAATATAAAGTGCCAGAGTCATCAACCCCAATATGTCAGGGCGCCAGCCAAGCGTTCAAGTGCAGAGACCGCCCTAGTTCAGCTTGTGCCGAAACCGGTGCCACCGTCCCCGTGGTGTGGGCAGCGTCCTCCGCCGGTGCCCTCGGCTGCATTCTGCCTGCGGGCTCAGCCGTGCGGGGAAGGGACTGGACCAAGCGCCGAGGCCAGATGGGAACCGGGCAGGAGGGATAATGCTCTGCTGGGCACAAAGGGAAGGTAGAGCCACCAGAGCGTGAAGTGCCAGGATGCGGGTGACATCAGCAGGGAAACCTGAGTGCCAAGGCACCGTCACCACCTGATCCCATTGATGTCCACTCCAGGCTTGGATGCAGCCTATACATTCTGGGGAGTGCAGCAATGCCAGAGCTGTGGTTCAGCATGGGGCATGTGGAGCCACCGGGCCCTGGCATCCAGGGTGAGCAGCCACTGCTGTCCCCGGCACAGTCCTGCCTCCTTGGGTTCTGTATCTGGCCCTGGCATGGTGAGGACCCACAGCCCACAGGCCCCACGGGCTGTGAGTCACCAAGTGCTGAGTCAGAGGCACAGGGTACAGCCTCACAGCTGCCATTTCCCTACTCCTCACCTGTCCCACTCCCAGGTATTCCAGGGACCTGAGCGCACCCCCCAGCAGCCACCCCATGGGATGCTGCTGAGCACCACGACCCACCCTGCACTGCTGGGTAATGACACACCCCTTGTCCCCAAGCCATTAGCACAGGCAGTGCCCACCCAAGGGTGGCTGTGATGTGACACTGTTTGTTGCTCTCCATCCCCCACCAGCTCCACCATTTGCTCCTGCCCAGGCTCCAGCTCAGTACCCACAGCCCATCCCAACTCCACTCCTTAACAGGTCCAGTGGAGAGTCCCCCTCCATCCTCCACAGCCAAACCCTGCACCCCTGCAGCAGCCCTGCAGCACCCCCAGCACCCTGCAGCGGGAGGCCCTGCCGCCCACCCGGCAGAGCGAGCTGCCAGGAAGGTGTCAGCGGTTCTGCTGAGCAAACGAACCCCGTTCAGGGCAGGAAACCGCGCTCTGCTCATGCCTCGGGGAGCAGCACCGGCAGCAGCATGAGGTGAGGCTGGTCCCCCTCCAACACAGTGGCTGCAGAGCCACTGGAGCAGCCAGTTTTCCACACACAGCTCCCTGTATGCACGGCCAGAGGTTTTCCACATGCTTCCCTCAGCTGGACGTGCTTCCTGGCCACTCCTCCCATGGCACCAGCCTCTCCTTATCCAACACAAGGCACGAGTTGAACGCTTGGGTGAGGTGCCCGCAGGCCACCAGACTCCTCAGGAACCCTCCACTGGTTGGGCACCCTCAGCAGGACACCGGGCAGCAGGCTCTGGCAGTGCCTTGGACTAGGAGGACCAGGCAGGTAGGTGCCCCCCCAGCCCAGCCATGCAGGGGCCTTGGAAAGCCTCTCCATGCACTGAGATGCCCAAACCAGAGCTGCACCCGACAAGCCTTATCTGGCTGCACACACCAACTCAGGCAGGCGCCCCCCAGATAAAACAGCTTCACCAAACCTCAGGGTTTTAATTTGACTTTGGTTTTTGGGCTCTTTCCACCTTTTCAAACACAACAACAACAACAAAACCCCAAAACATGCAAAGTTGCCAAACCACTGTCCTCTTCCTGGGGTTAGGGGGAGCACCCACTCACACATAGGCAGGTGTGGCAGCAGCATGTGGCAACACAGACCAGCCCTAGGTGAGGAGATGCTGCCAAGCACATTCTTAACCCACCCCGCCAAGCTCCGCCAGCTCCAAGCACAGTGGGAGCATCCTTGTGGCAAGAGCCAGAAGCCAAGTCCCACAGTTCCTCCCTGCCACCGGCTGGCCCCATGCAGCCTGTCTGGTGTCTGGCTGTCTGCCTGGCATCTGCCCAGCCCCTGCCCACCAGCCCACGCATAGCTATTTCTGGACTCTTGTGCAAGAGGCTCCTCCAGCCACAGCCACATGAGCTTCAGCACTTGCCCAGGGCCAGGCTAGGGCTGGTGGTGGCACCCAGGGCTGGCAGCAACCAGAGAGCAGCTTCGGAGACTCCCACATCTCCAACATTGGTGTAGGGCAAATGGACAAGAAGAGTCCCCCCAGAAGAGTCTTCTGGGGGAAGAGTGAAGGGGGAGGGAGTGGTTTAGGAGCACCATGTAAGTGGCAGCATTAGACAGGGACTAAGAGCAGCTAGAGTCCTTTTGTTGGGAGAGGTGACATCTACACGTCCTGGAGCCATGACAGGGACATGGCCAGGGCTGCAGAGCCCAGGGCTGTGGTGGGAGGTGCCAGGCAAGAACTCAGCTTTCTGAGCTCCCCCTGTGCTCTCTCCGCTGGGGTCTCCAGGAGGTCTGGGCTGTCCAAAACCCCCAAGGTTTGTGCTGCATCAGCCCTGTGCTCTGTCTGCTTGCAGCACCAGGGCATGACTGAGAAGTGCCTGGAGCCCTCGGGGAGTCAAGGCACGTGCCAGAGACAGGCAGGTGCCCCCAGCAAGCATGGAGAGGAGGGCAGAGACCCCATCACAGCAGCAGTGCCCTTGGTCTCTCAAATTACCAGAGAGGGAAAGAAAGGTGGCGGCTGCTCTCAGGAAGAAGCCTCTGCTATCAGATGAAGGCCTGGCCCAGCTACCACATCATCTCGCTCTTCTACGAGGGAGGCAATCGTGGCCACATATACCAGTGCTGCAGCCCCAGGCTGCTCCTCTCCCACCCTGTCCCAGTGCCAGCACTGCCATGATGGCCTGGCCAGGTTTGTTTCCCGCAACTGGACCTGCAAAGGAAGAGGTGTTGGTTCCCAGCACTGGAATAAAAAAACCACCCATGGCAGAAAGCCCTGGTCCCAGCATCTCCCTATCTGCCAGATCTTCAAACAATCCCTGAACTTTGCAGCTGACACTTATCTCGGGGCAGATCTGCAGGACATCCTCTGCAATTCTGCTTAGGCTGGCCAAGCTCTGCCAAGAACAGCCGCCAAGTGTTGCTGCTACTGATCTACATATGCAAATTATCCTGCTTAGCAAACACTGATAAAGTCACCAGGGATGGGAAAGCCAAGTCTGTGTGAAGATGTCCCGTGGGGATGGGTGTGCTCCCCTCTGCTGGGCTCTTGGCAGCTGCTCCAGACGACCTCAGCAGGAGGACAAACCCAGCAATGGCAAGAATGAGGACACAGGTGCCCTTTTCCTGGGATGGATGCTCACTTGGGAGCTGCCTTGGCTAAACCAGGCTCTTCTCACTAACCCTAGGGAATAATAATCCCCTCCAGAATGGGAGAAAGCATCTCCCTCTGCTTGCTGCTGCAGAGAGCACCCAGCAGAAGACAGCAGAACCATCCACTGGGATCCCGACTGGCAGCATCACTGTCTGCACTGGGCAGGAGGCACCAGCTGAACAAAGAGCCTCACTGCACAGAAGTGTCTTTCCAGGGAAAGCCAAAACAACTGAAAAAAAACCCCACAAAAACCAACAAACCAGATTTCAATAGACTTACAATGCAAATATATTCAGACCCTGCAGGGCACTCCTGGCTGCAGCCAGCCATCTAATGAGGGCGTCCTGCTGCTGCCTCTGCTCCTACCTGGGGACCATCAGCTGCCCCACAGCCAGCCACCACTGCACTGAGCCCCGGGATCCAGGGAGCCACCTCCAAGATGAAGCTCTTGCCCCCAAAAGTGGAACTGTATCCCTTTATTCCCTTCTGTGGGGCACTGGGGCAGAGCCCGCAGCCCAGTGCCACTGCCCACCGCCTGCAGCTGCCAGGCTGGGTGTGCTCAGCATCAACTCTACCCTGCAGGTGGGGTCCTACCCAGCCCGTGGGGCCGTGCTCAGCTGCTGGCACACAGGGATGAAGGGGTGGTGCAGCCAGACCCACCTCCTGCAGAGTTGTTGGGAGGAGATGCAGGTTTGGGACACTGGGCAGCAGCCACATTCCCACTGCAACCATGCTTAGTAGTGGGGAGGGGAGCAGGAGAAAGCCAATACCCCATGACACATGTGCCCACCAAGGCCGGGTCACCTACTGTCCCCCTGCCTGATGAGAGGGATGGGGACCCCCCTCCCACCGTGCATCCATCCTGCTTGGTGTTTGCAGGGTGCTGGCACCTGGAAGGGCTGGTCCTCCACACAGCAGATGCTGTGGCTGCTGCCAGCTCTGTACTAGAGCAGAGATCCTGGGGTGCCCACGGGCAGAGCTGCTCATGGGTTTCCCCTCTGCTCTTCCAGCTCCTTTACAAGTCCTCCCCTATTTGCCCATCACAAGGAAGTTACTCCAACAACCAGCACTTACTGGTCTCATTTAAAAGCTACGCTCAGCAACAGCAACTGTTCTTCTCAAAGGCTTTTTAACCTCATGAACTTTTGCATTTATTTATGATTTTCTTTAACAGTGCCAACCTGCCCCATTTGACCCTGCAGACCCCATCTCAGGCAGCACCAGCAGCCCCACATCACATAGGGGCTGTTGTCACACTGCCATCAGGGGGGTTCATGGAGAAAAGCCACCTCCTGAAACACTGCTGGGCCCCAGAGCAGATGGAGACAGTTCAAAGGTCCCCAGCAGGCACACACACACACACACACACACACACACACTGTGGTTTTGTCCTCGCCTAAGCAGTTAAAATTAAACACTGACACTCTGCCTGGCCTTCCCCAGCCAGAAGAGGAACTTTCAGCATCTTCAGAGCCAAACAAACACTTCCCAACAGCAGGGAAATATAATGAAGTGAGAATTCAAACAATAAATATGAGGACACAGAGATGGTAAATTGGCTTTCGGGGAGGGACAACTTAAGCTTTGCACCTCCCCACTTGAGCATCGACTCCCTGATCCCCTCCTGGTGCTAAAGGAGGGGAAATGAAGGCAGAGACAACCCAACACTTCACCTGCCTGCGCACAGCAGGATCACCACTCCCTTGCCTCTTGCACATCACAACCTACCTCAGACAGAGAGATGCACAAGAATAAACTCTGTTCACTATTTTACATCCTCTTTTTGCTCAGTTTTTAGGAGATTTTCCAAGAACGGGATGAAGAAGCAGAAGGGTTCAAGAGTAGCTCAGGACAGCAGGAGAGAGCCCTGACTGCAGCACTGCCCCATCACCTCCCCAGCTGCAGAGGAGTTTCTCCAGCACAGAGATGACGCTTTTGCAGTATGATGTATTCACCAGCAGCAGCAGGAGCTGAAAGCAGGGATGGAGCAGCAAGAACAAGCCCTGCCCTTACCCAAACCAAGCCAGGAGCCCCCAGCACGACATCCACGGCAATCCAGCCCCCAGCTGGGCACACAGGGATGAGGTGGCTGATGCCCTGGGGACTCCGAGTGCCACTGGGTCCCTTCCCCATCTCAGCCCTTTGGTTCACACACAAACACCAGTGTCTTTCTGCATTCAGTGCCCTTTGAGACAGGGACCTTGCTGCTGCTGACAGCCCCCCTTCCCATTTCCCAAGGTACTGGAGAAGGCAGTGTGGTGGGTTGAGCAGAAAAGCCCACGTGACTCCAGGATCTTTCCATGACAGAAACTGTAATTCCAGCTAAACAGAGGGCTGGGGATTTCATTTAATGCACAGCTCACAGCCAGAGCATCCTGCTGTAACCAGAGCCACCAGTCAGCCCTATCACAGACTATTCCAGCTATGCCAGAGCTCACATTTCTGGGGTGCAGGGTGCTGCACAGGGCAGGTCAGGAGCTCCCGAACCCCACAGCCTTCCAGAGGAGCTTCATGAGCTCCCATAGCATCCCAGCTCTGTGGAAAGCTGGCCTCTTCCTCTGCTTCCCAAGGGCAAAGTGGGAAAACCCTGTGCAGAGTTCGTCTCACCCCCGCGCGCGCTTCCCAGCTGCTGGGCACCTCTCGACGAGCACCACCACGTCCCTCCTCTCAGTCACCTCCCACCCACTCAGCTGCCCCTCTGCTCGTGGGTACTGACCCACAGCAGCAGACCCTTCACCCCAGCCTCGCGCTGTGGCAAAGAGGAGGCAACGGAGGCAGCACCCACCACCGCACCCCGGCACACCCCGACCACCTCCCGCCTCGGCACCGCGCATACTCAGCTGTGAGGCCAGCTGCGTGTTTAGCCACAGGGGCAGGTGACGGTCGAGATGAAGGGAATTTTAGTCCTTTCCATGCTTCTTTTTTAGCCATCTGCTTTTGTTGGTCCCGGGTGAGCTGGCACGGGCGTTATCTCAGATGCCAGGATGGCGTATCTGGCTGCCACACGCGCTGCTTTCGTGCAATAGCCGCCAACGGGGGCATCGTGCAGATTTCCTCGCTTTAAATCAGATTAATCACAAGCTACTTAAAGGAAACCGCTGTCTTTCCCTAGTAATTCCCACAAAGATGATATTCAACACTCCTTGGCTCGCTGTGCAGATAGCGCTGCCGTCGGTACCGGTGAAACAGCCGGGGACTGACCACGTTCAGCCACAGCGGCAGCAGCGTTAAGCTCCCACATTCACATTAAAATACCGAGGGGCCCAGGCAGAGCAGCACTAACCGAGTTACACACCACCTGCACTGCTGGCAGGAGAAGGAAACAGCACCGTGATCAGGAATTTTTAATTCTATCTGAAAAATAAAGAGAAGTGAGAAGGAAACAACAGGAGCACTAAGTTAACCAACTGGCCGGAGAAAGGGGGAATCCAGGCAGTGACCACAAGCCTTTTACTGTACCCTTAAATTCTGCTCTTAAATGTCAGGGCCATAGCACACACAGGAACCCTTACAACACACAACAAAGAAAAGTGCTGATGCTTGGGAAAGGCCGTGCCACGGGACAAGGAGCTGGGCACTCAGGGGAGGGGACACTGCCTCCTTGGATGAGTACAGGAGCCAGGGCCTGTGAAGGAGACCCATTTGGGGAAGAAGAAGGAAAAGGAGGAGGAGGAGGAAGAAGCCACATTTAACCACAACAGATGCAACCTTGGATTTCAAGGTCTTGCCCCAAAGACTCACCCTGATCAGCTGCAAAGTTCTTGGTCCAGCCACCTCAAGGGTAGGGTGGGGCTGAAGGACCCTTCTGAGTTACAAAGCTGGGACACTCAGGGGCTTACACTGTGCTCCAGGAAAGACCCTTTAACTACACAACCCTCCCAGCCCAAGAGTGGCCTCGCACAGTGCAGGGTGTTTGGAAACATTCAAGAGTGATAGTCCAGCTGTAAATAAAATGCAGAATCCAAGTGTAAATCAGAAGGATTTACACTTGGTTGCTCTGATGCACTCAAGTCCCTTCGGCCACTGAGCACCTCTCCAAAAGCTACAACCATTGCCTGCTGAGAGGGATCTGGAGAAGGGCTTGGGGTGGCCCTTTGAAAGCAACACCTTGAATATCCATGGCCCTTGCCATGTGTCTGGGAGCAGATTCCCACGGCCAGTCCCCACTGATCAGGGAGAGGCACAAACACCCATGTGAGCCATCTCGGCACAGAACAGACACAGCACCAAAAGCAGACGTACTTTGGATGTTTCACCTCCAGACAGCTTGGGAAGGTGAAATGGGAACGGAGCTGTTCTCCAGCCCTGCAGACTAATGCAATACATATAAATTACACTAAATATTAAGCACAGTCTGACATCAGAGTGCTTGCTACGCATGCAATCTTAAACCAGCACGATACAGCCTTGAGGAAGAAACACCACCCCAAACAATTGAGCAAGAATAAAATTAACTTGATTCAGCTACAGAATTAGCAACATAAAAAGTGACATTCCCAGGCTATCAAGACTGTGCTTGAACAGGGATTAAAGCTGATGTAATAACAACTTCCAGGCTGCTGGAAGTAGGACAGCATGACGGGTGACAGCGCTAGCTGGCTGTGCCTTCAGTGCCACGAAACAGCCAGTCACTTGCAAAGTAAGTGTCCTCAATCCACCCAGAGAAATGCCCTGGGATACCTCACCACCCCTGCATGCTTCTGCTTTAGTAGCTCCAGGCCTTCACCACGGCAGATCACAGGGTGTCACCTGAGCAGATGTGTCCTTGTGAGCCAAGTCACACCTGGAGGAAGTGAGTCTCTCACAGTGGCCCAGCCCCAGGGCACTGGGCCAGAGGCACATCACCAAGAACAAGCTGGAGGGGACCAAGCAGCCACCTTCCTTGCTCACGTGCCCGAGAAGGGGACCGTGGTGTGGGATGCCCTTGGAAGTGGAACAGGAATGACTCAGGGGTAACCTCAGTGGTGTGATGGGGACAGCACAAGGGCTGGGGGTGGGCATTAGCTGTTCGATGGGGACGGGCACATGGGCTTGGGGCGGCCACAGCCACGTGATAGCCATTAGGTGACCCTAACTGCGTGATGGGGACAGTCGGGGGAGACCACTGGGTCCTCTGCTGTGCCACAGTAGAAGCCTGGCACGGGGGGGGATGGCACGGGATGCCCTTGACCGGGCATGGGGATGAGGTTCCTGCACGGGCTGGCGATGCCCTTGACCGTGCGATGGGGCTGGGGACACGCTGGTCCCCGGCGGGGGATGCCCCGGGGGAGCAGGCTGGGGATTGCCGTGCCGCGGCACTCACCTGCCGAGGAAGCGTCCTCCGCGTCGGAGCTGCCGTCGCTGCCTCCCTCCGGGGAGCTGCCCGCGGGGCCGGGCGGCGGGTGGGGGGCGGCGGCGGGCAGGGCGGGGGCCGGCGGGGGGACCCGGGCCAGCGCAGACTCCAGGTAGCCCACCTTGAAACGCTCCTCGGCCAGCGCCCGCTGCAGGCGGCGGAGGTGGCGGCGGCACCGCTCCAGCTCCCGTTCCATGGCCCGCACCGAGCCCAGCTCCATGCGGGGCGCCGGTTCTCCCGGGAACTCCGCCTGCCAGTGCCGAGCGAAGTCCGCCCGGGCAGCCTCGCCCGCCGCCATCCCCCGCCCCGCAACGAAGTTTCCCCCCTTACCCCGCGCTGCCGCCGCCGCCGCCTTCCGCCCCGCGCCGCTGCCGCGGGGCCTGACGTCGGTGCCCGCCCCCGGTCCGCCCCGCCGGGGCGTGGAGCAGCGCTGCCACCGCCCCTCGGGCTCTGCTTCGGCTGCCGACCCGCTTACCTGCACCGGGCAGCTCCGGCGGGCGGAGTTTAGGAGCCCGAGCGGGTGCGGGTGCGGTATTCCTGGCTGGCTCGGTACCTCCCGTCTCCCCGCAGGAGGTGCGGGACGTGGACCAGGAGGATGCTGTGCAGACGCTGGAGCGGCTGCGGGACCTGGGCTTGTTCAGCCTGGAGAAAAGGAGATTCAGGGGACACCTTCTGGCTCTTGACAGCTCCTGACAGGAGGTTGGAGCCAGGTGGGTTTGGTCTCTTTTCCCAAAGAACAACTGACAGAACAAGAGAAAGTGTCTTTATGTTATGCCCAGGGAGGGTTAGGTTGGACATGAGACATAATGTCTTCCCCAAAAGGCCTGTCCAAGTCTGGCCCAGGCTGCCCAGGGCAGTGGTGGAGTCCCCATCCCTGGAGGGATTTCCAGGCTGTGGAGATGTGGTGCTGAGGGAGATGTGGTGCCAAGCCCACCACTAAACCTTGTCCCTCAGCCACCTCATCTACACGTCAAACATTTCTGGAAAACAGTTGCCCATGGTGCAGCTCTGACCCACAGCCTGGGGGTGGTGAGTCTCTGGGGCTAAAAATTAACAAAAATATACAACCCTCGAAGATGGTGATAGATCTTCCTCGTGCTTCAAAAAGCCAAGACCAGTTTGCCTTTAGCTGGCAACAAGAGCAACATACTTTCCATGTGTCATGGGAGGGATCCAAATGCAGTCCCTCCCTTTGCCACAAAACGATGGCAGCTGCTGTGGAACTACAGTCAGGTAGCGTTACTGTTCAGGGCTGTGTTGATGATCTGTGTTGTGTCTCTGCTGTAATCAGGGAAGTGAAGTAGCTGTCAAATCATTGAAAGAGCATTAACAGCACCAAGGCTAGGCAATTAATCCAAAGAAATACAGGGCCCTGGTACTACCGTACAGTTTTAGGAAATAGTTTGGCATGGACAGATTAGAGAAATGCCAAATAAGGTTCAGCAAACAGTCCAGAGATTTCCTGTATCAACCACAGGCAACCAGCTACAGCCCTTCTTGGAATGTTGAGAGTACTGGAGAACTTTTCTCGGATATCTGGTGGAGTTCATGCGCCCTCTGCAGAAACAAACTAGGAACAAAGTTGTGGAGCAGCGGAGCGAGCAAACCACGAGCTGCCTTTGATGCCCTCAAAGATGCTTTGTGGCACGGGACGCCCTTCGCTTGTACCCTGTACGGGTACAGCACGGGAGCCCGGGATGGGGATGAGGTTCCTGCACGGGCTGGGGATGCCCTTGACCGTGCGATGGGGCTGGGGATACGCTGGTCCTCGGCGGGGGATGCCCCGGGGGAGCAGGCTGGGGATGGCCGTGCCGCGGCACCCACCTGCCGAGGAAGCGTCCTCCGCGTCGGAGCTGCCGTCGCTGCCTCCCTCCGGGGAGCTGCCCGCGGGGCCGGGCGGGGGCCGGGGGAGGGGGCCCGGGCCAGCGCAGACTCCAGGTAGCCCACCTTGAAACGCCCCCACCCCGCAACGAAGTTTCCCCCCTTACCCACGCTGCCGCCGCGGGGCCTGACGTCGGTGCCTGCTCCCGGTTCTCCCCGCCGGGGCGTGGAGCAGCGCTGCCACCGCCCTCCGGGCTCTGCTCCGGCTGCCGGCCCGCTCACCTGCACCGGGCAGCCTCGGCGGGCGGAGTTGAGGAGCCCGAGCGGGTGCTGTATTCCGGGGGTCTTGGGGACGCTGCCTGCTGCTGTCGGCTCAGCAGCACCGGCGGCTTTTTGTTTCACTTCCCAGGCGGATCTGCGGCGAATGCGGCGCTGGACCTGCGCCCGCTTCCACTGCGGGACGGAGGGGATTGAGAGTAGCCCTGAAGAGAAGGATTTGGGGGTGTTGATAGAGGGGAAGCTCCACATGAGCCGGCAGTGCGCTCCTGCAGTTCAGAGCGAACCCCATCCTGGGATGTATCAAGAGAAACGTAGCCAGCAGGTCAAGAGAGGTGATTTTGCCCCTTTGCTCTGGTGAGACCCCACCTCGAATACTGTGTCCAGTTCTGATGTCCCCACCATAGGAGGGACATCGATCTGTTGGAGCGTGTTCCCAGACAGAAATGACACCTGTAAGATCCAACAGTCTGCAGCCAGCTCCTATCGGGCAGAGCTGGGAGGAGCATCACACCCACCCCCACCCCCAAGACAGCACTGCAGGTCCCTGCCTCTCACCCTGGGACTGTCACAAGTGGGAAGTCAGAGGACAGAGCCGGCTACAGCTGCTGTCCCCCCACCACACTCTGTCTGCTGCAGATGTGCACAGAGGGGAGTTGTGTCTTTGTGCTGGGAACTTGCCTCGTTACCCTGGGCATAATATTGACACAATATTCAGTTCAAAGCTGTTAATAGCAAGTGAAAAATCAAAGCATTTTATTGAACACTTTTATTTTTGTAATCTTAGCTTTTAGAACAAGAAATTTAACAACATTAACATTTTTACATGACATGGTCACGTGCTCAACTGTGCTACTGCTTTAGCTACAGCTGCATATTGTCTGCTTCCCCAGAAGGCCTCAGACTGAAGATTTAAGGTGAAAGAGACACTTAAACACACACAAAACCAGGAAACCCAAGCAGGTGTTACTGAGAGGACAGAAGTTTTGCTGGGTGCACTTGTCCATTGAAAACAAGTCCAAGTTTAGAAGACACCAACAGCAGCTTTTGTCTTTGTCTAGTTTGGAAGCTGTACTGCACAAAGTGGGAAACTAACGACTGTGTGCAATGGTGGCTGGAGCAGCAAGAGAAAGTGCTTGGTCTAGTGAGAAACTGAAGTTTTGAATTCCAAACAAAGGATTCCCCCAGGAATGAGAGGCATCTGAAGATGCTCACTTTTACATCTGGAATTAAAAGCTGAGATTTCTCACAGAGAAATGAAAATCAATTAAGCAAACGAAGAAATGTTGAGGGAGGAAAAGGGAAATATTTGGCAGGCAAACACTAAAATGTTGAGCCAGCTCTGTGGACTCCTGTCCCATGGACCAAGCCAAAGCCACAGTCTATTGTGTAGGTAAACACCAAGCTCATGCACATTTTTCTCATCCCAGGTATCTCCTGGACAGCTGCTGCCCAACATCCCTTCTCCAAAAGTACAGTACCATGCTGGTAAGTCAGTGTGTGAAAACACCATGGGCAGGAAAGCTTAGTGAAGTAGAAATTGTTTCTTCCAAAGTGCATAAGTAGTAAACAACAATCCTCTGGGTTGGTAGGTTTACCATTGTCCCCAAAGCCACTTCCCACTGGCAGCTTTAGCACTCCCAGGTTGGGTTCTGTGCTGGGGGGGCTGAATGGCACCACTCTAACTACAGCACCCCACGTCTGTCAGCAGGCAGAGCTGCACAGGCAGCCTCCATAGGTGCCTTTTGCCACAGCCAGAAAGGTGGTCACCAGGTTCTAGCAGCCTGGGGAGGCTTCAAATGTAGATCACATCCGAGTCATGCTGCTGAACCTGCAGGCAAATCAAACAGCAAACATTAGTTTTGCTCCAAATTCCTGCTTAAAGCAAAGTGAGTCCATTTGGTTCTGTTCTTCCTTCTGACTGCAGCCTTCTGCAAGACACTCTGCAATAGCAGGGGTTTTTCTTTCCTAAAATTAATCTGAAAAGTTGCTTCTGTTACTGGCACTGGAGCTCTTCCTCACCTATTGCTGTGCTCATTTGTGTTCCTTCTAGTTCCAAGCACACAACCCTGAAGATCCAGATCCAGATCCTGCAGCCTCTAACTGATCCTACAGATCCCTCAGTTTTGTTCATCAACACCAGCAGCAAATCCATCAAGCTTTCTTTATTCTCCCACCTTGCACAATCAGCATTGCCTAGAGAAAACTGATTTCCTTTCCACCACTCAAGTCCACCCTTACAGAATGCATTTGAGACTGGAGAATCCAGGGAGATTTAAAAGCAGGTTGTTTTTCTGATAAGACAACACATTTGCTCTTCAGGACTCTTTGACAGGGAACACACTGGAAGAGGACCTGAGCTGTCAGAAGTCTAGGCATTCCTTGGGATCTTATTCCTGCCCCTTAAAGCCAGAAGGCAGCACACTAGAGCTCTGCTGGGAGCACATTTCCATTCCCAAGCCTGGCTGACACAAAGAAAACTGAACATAGAGCCTCCTACTGCATATGACCAGCTCCCTTTCCTGCACCAAGGCTGACAGCTTTGCTTCCAGCTTAGTTTGTGAGAAAAAAAACAGGTGGTCTCAAGTCACAGACAGTCCCAAACAGTGTGTCAAGTGCAGGGTCTCCAAACTCACCCAACAGCCACACAACCCCTCAGCTGAGGGGCTGGGACAGAGGTGGACAGAACAAGCCCCTCCAGCCAGGCATTCTTGGTTTCTCTCACCACAACTTCTAGTTGACATTTGAGAAGTTACTTATAAATCTGATTACCTTTATAATCTGTTTTCTGGTTCCTGTGCCCACATTGTTAGCAACCAAGGAATTTGCTGGGAAAGATGACTTTTCCACAGGAACTGTGTGCTGAATTTTGTTGGTACAAGGCCAGCTGCTTGTAGTATTTAATGAATAAGCAGGGAAAGGTCTTTGAAGATTTGTGTCCAATGAATCTCCAGTTTCAAAGGTTTTCATCCATGATGGGGTCTTCAAAAGAAAACACATGGAAATTTAATGCCCTCTCTGTATCAACACTCATTAAGGCAAAAAGAACATCATATACAGAGTCAGAAAATAAATGTCATCTCTACTTTTTCAAGCCTCCACTCAAACTGTTGACTTGGAGTCATTTTTGCTACAGGGGGAACATGGTCAGAAGTGTTAATATAAAAATCAGGACACAACAAATAAGTGGGTTTAGTTCCTCACTGCCTTAAAAAAGGCCAGTGACAAAAAAAACCAAGACTTTTAGCAACCACAAAACACTGAGAGTGTGATGCAGACCACGAGAAACCACATTTAAATGTGTTAAGTTATGAAAACTGAGCATGCTCCACCACCTTAAACCCTCTCTGTGATTTCATAAGCAAAAAAGAACCATCTTATTTTACAGATTATGGAAGTGGTATCCCACACCCAGGAAAGACTTAAGATTTTGTTTTGACATTCATTTTCCTTCTCTGTGTTCATGCTTTTAGTATTTTACTATGCAGGGTGCCCTGAACTGAAGTACAGCAGCACAGATTTGGCACAGCTGCACTGCTCTCACTCCTGCTGGGTACCTACATTCCCTAAGGAGCGATCCAAGGATCCCAGTACTTCCTTCCAATGGGAGTAAAGCCCAGATTGTTTTTCTTCAAGCTTCAAAGCCTGAATTTCAGACTTCAGCTCTTTCAGTCGATCTTCGAATTTCCTGCTCTTTTCTAAGTAGTCCAGCCTGCAGTCCATGCATTGGAGACAAAAAGCTTATTGACATGACATGGCTCAAGGACAGGTGTGTGTGGAAGGGGCTGAGAGGAAGTTCTTTGCTTCCTTTTGGGTTTTTGATAAGCACCACGTGTCAGCCCGACTCCCCTGTCCCAGTGAGATGAGGGTTCACTTCCACTCTTCAGCATTCACACACTTCCTAACGTTTAACCAAGCAATTCCTTCCAGCCCAGGAGAAGAAAAGCCTCTGGATGTATCAGATCAAAGCAATACCACAGTTCAGCACTAGAGGGAACCTTCTGTCCTCTCACAAGCCGTTACTCCGCGAGGTGTTTTTCCCCAACATCAAGCTCTCCAAGACCCTAAGGTTCTGGACTTGTCATGGCCTGATGCCACCAAAACACTTCCTCTGTGCACTGGTCTTACACAGACACCCACACCAGTTCAGCAAAAGGCCTCCAGCCATATGTAGGAGGCCATTCTGAGCTGTTAAAAAAACTGTGATTCCCAGAGATTACATTTTGTACTTTCTATGATTCACATTTTCATTTATTTACAGCATTCACACACTGATACCTCTCTCTCTCTATCTCAAAGGATAGTCTCTTGAGGTCAATGTCCTTCAAATCCAGCTTTATGGATCCTTTGTCAAAGTTGGCATCTCTGCTGTCAGCTGGAGAGTATTGTGGGTACTTGACCATGTGCTGAAAGGGGCATAAGCACAGGCAGTAAGAACTGATTGTTTGATTTCAGGTTTATTTCCCCAGCTTTTGCAAGAACACCCTGCTGAGCCATTTCTTAAGTTACCCCTGGATTCTGAGACACACAGATGCTCCTGCTACCCCAACCTGAGTGGCCCAGATGAACTAGTCCAGTCTACAACCCACAGATCCAAGGGCAGAGAAGTGTCCTGGCTGCAGTGTCCCTCTCTATTTCAGCAGAGAATGGAAATCCATTCTCAGCAAGCCTGGAGCAGAAGAGGGAGTTGGAGCACATGGGCTCAGCACTGTCTTCTCCATGGAGACAGCTTCATCTGCTTTACCTGAGGACACTCACGGGCAGTTCTCATGCCAGGACAACACAACTGTCTCAGTACAACAACCACCTCCACAAAGTATTGCCTTTCTATAGGTGCTTTCTCCCAGCTGGATGCAGACATGCCACTACTCAACTTGATGAGGGCTATAAATATGCAGCCAAGATCTGACCATCCCTGAAGATGAAGTGGTGCCCAGTGGAGCAGGAACTTACAGGATAATTAAGCCTGGTTATGTCTAAGAGTTTCTGCTTTGCTTTCCTTTCAGCCTCTCTGGCTTCATGCAGATCTTGTTTCAGATGCTCTGCTTCCTTGGCTCTGTAAGACAAAGATCCTGATTTGAGTGGTTGATGGTTTCCACTATAAAGTAACACAAGGATCTCCAAGCTGTGCATCTCACAGCCTTCCAGAGAACAAGATCCATTCCTGTGATTTCTTTACCCAAAGACACTTGTGCTAGGATGGTCACATGGGGAACTGAGTGGACACAGCATGACAAATGCTTTCACAGACAATCCTGCACAAGCTGGTTGAATTCACATGTTTTTCCTACTCCTAATTTCCATGAACTCACAACCTGCTGATACAGATTCTCCAGGCTGAGATCCTCCCTGAGGTGGGGAGAGGTGCAAACTATCTGCTCTTTATTTTGGCAAGCTTTTTGGCAATATCTTAAAACAAACAGAAGGCCCTTAAGAGCAGGGTTAAGTATCTCTGTCAACGTCAGTCTGCTCTGCATCTGCAGGCAGCACAGTGTTATGGAACATGCAAACACAGAGTGGTTCAGATTTCACACAAGTTTACCTGGTTTACACTTCTCAAAGATCTGAAAGGGATACAAGAGACCATCACTTGGTTCTAATGAATGAAAGCAGCCTCGTAACTCAAGGGGTATACAGACTGGTAAATTTTTACAGCTATGCAGCCAGCACTCTTGATAATGCTTAATAGAAAAAAAAAAAATCCACATCTTTCATAGTAAACTTCTCTAAAGCCTTCATCTGATCCTCTGTAAACTTCTTGACCTGCATCACAACCACTGGTACCAGGTGGAATAAACAAGAGACCCAAGAAACTCAGTCACTCTGAGGTGTTGCATCAGGAGCAACCCCTCCCTCCCTGGCTCTGAGGAGAGCAGCACTCTCTGCACCCAGGTATTCCAGTAGAGAGCACAGAGCCCCAACTCCAGCAGATCTAACCTCCTGTCAGACTCCTTCACCAGCTTCACTGCTATCAGCTCTGCCTCCCGCATCTTCTGCTCCATCAGGCGTTTCTCCTCCTTGGTTTTCAGAGCTGTGATCTCCAGCCTCTGTCTCTCTTGCTCAGCTTCTGCAGCATTCTGGGCCAGCAGTTTTGCCTCTTCTTCAGCAATCTGAGCTTTCTCAGCCAGCAATTCTGCTGCTTCCTGGGATCGGAGCTAAGGAGAAACAGTTTTTCTTAGCTCCCCTGTCTGGCATCTGCAAAATCACCCCTGCAGAGTCATCTTTTCCCAAAATATCAACTGATAAAAAAATATTATTCCTTAAAGTAAAAAGTATAGTAAACATATTTGTAGTGTTTGGTTCTCTCCTGTTCTGTTCCAGAACTGTCTTAACTTCCTCCCTGCCTCTCACCTCCGCAATGCAAAGAGACATTTGCTTAGAGCTGGACAAAGACATCAACCAAAAACTGACAGTTGGCCTCTGCCCCTTTCTCCCAATTTCACTTCCAAGGTTGCTTCCTTTGCCTCACAGAAAAATGGGGATTAATGGCAGATTAGAGTTTTCCCCAGGTCATCCATCATACCCTCTCCACCAGTGGTCAGAAACTCTCCAGCCTTGTCTGAGCCATAATTCCTGATGTTTCAGAAGAGCAGTAAGAAAAAAAAAAGAAATAAAAAGCTTCCAAACCAAGAAAGCCCATCAAGCACAAGAATATTCAGACTAATGGGCTACTCACCAGGGCCTCATTTGCCTGCCTGGCTTCATCTTCCAGCTGGAAAAGGCGCCTTTCCAGCTCCTCTTTGGCTCTCTCAGCTTCTTCTCGGAGCTGCTTCTCCCTGGCCAGCCTCTGACTCTCCATCTGGAAACAGAATGAGGAAAAACCCCCACACATTTGTGGGTTTGCAGCAGAACTTCATCTGGGCCCATGGCAGCAAATGCAACCCGAAGAAGGGACTGCTCTCTAGCTGCTGCACTGCTACTCACCAGAGATGCAACCCTGAAGCTGCTCACTCTGCAGCACTGAGCTCCTCTAAGGGGTAAAACTGGATATTTCAAACTGCTGGAAGAGCACCTGGATCTATTTGTTACATAGCCCAAATCTCTGGATCATCCATGCAGTCTCACAAACATCACCAACGTCCTCACATGCTGTGTGCACTCTGGAGCTGTTCCCACATTCAATCCTGCTGCACTCTCACCTCCCACACACATATTGATGCAATGCATGGACAGCAAGGGCACCAGCTGGAATAATAACCAGTGTTTCCAACAATACAGGAGTAGAAAATCTACCTTTTTTCTAGCTTTTTCTTCCCTGGCTTGTGCTTTCATTTGCTGGATCTCTATTGAATCCACTTTTCTTCTCCTCATGAACAGGTCGTGATTTCCAATGCACAGCTGTAAAATCTGGTTAGGAAAAGCAAAGCAGATGTGATTTTGATGGACTTGTGCCCCAGACAGAGGGACAAAGAGCCTGACATTGGCCTCAGAGGACAGCAGCTGACAACTCCAACTTCAGTACAAGTGCTGATACTTGCTTCCCTGCCAAGAAAACCAGCACCCAGGGCAGGATCACACCCAGGCACACGATGGTTTAGAAAAGTTCTTAACAGAATGAGGGGCTCCTCCTGTTCTTCATCCCCCTCTGGTTCCATCTGCCTGAATAAGAGCAGGCAATAGATCTAGGCCAAGGGTGCACAAGATGCAGCTCTGGGGATGGGTTACCTGTGATGACCTCTCCACAAGCTCATTGAGAAGTGGCCCAGCCCCTGTGGTTGTGTGAAGGGGTCAGTGGTGATACAATTAGCCAGTTGACTAGGTCCCTTCCTTGGTGCTTCTCCCAAAAAAGGAGAAGCAGTAGCTGATTAAGAACCCACAGCAGCCAGCCAAGCAGGTGCTGCAGTGGCTTTGCACCTTTCCATACATTTCATCCTCCTTTTCCAGCATTTGGATTTCCCTTTATTATTTGGGCCTTCTTTCACATCTTGCTTTCCACCTATCACCTCCCCTTCCCAGAGAGGACAAATATATTCACCCTGACTTGCCAGAGAGAATCCCCAGGAAAACACTTATGGAAACTGGCTGCTTCCTGACCTCTCCATAAGCTTTACAAACATTTCTCAGTCAGTATTAACAGGCTCAGTTTCAAAGAAGGAAAGCAGGACACTCACCAATTTGTTCACTTTGAGTTGAGAGGAGAAGAACTTGAAGACTTCTGCTTTTTTGTCAAGAGGTTTAATAGTTAACTGCACAGGCAAAAGAAAAAACAAAACAAAAACAACTGAAAGAAAACACAGTGAGAGGGAGGAAAAACAAAACTGAAACTATTAATACTAATGCAAATTTTAGCCCATCTCAACTTCTCTCCAGGGAAGCAGTGACTGATGCCATAAATGAGGGGAAAGTGATGCAAAAATGCTTTGCTCAAGATTGAGAACCAGAGCTGCTGCTACACAGGTTCCTCATCTGCTTCCACTGCAGGCTGTGTTAGAAGATAAAGCCTCCCACAGACCCACTCCAGTGCCAGGGGTGGTGTTTTCCATAAAACCACCACCACTGGAAACTACACCATGAACACTGGAATGAGCACTGGTTAGCAGGAAAAGAGAACAAATTACTAATCCCCAGAAGGATCTGTACTCTGGAAGTCCAGGAGATGGCAAACACTTCTCTGAATACCAATCACTGCAGGTGGCAACAAAACATGGCAAGGGCCTGAAGGACTTGTTCTTCTGACCATCAGGTAGCAGTCCTGCAGCTTCTGCTTTCTCACATTTTGTCCTATTTTCCAAGTTCTTTCCAGAGGACATGAAAGGCTTTCATGCTGCCAGGGCAGCACACACAGTTTCACTTCATGTGTTGTGCTTGATCAGGCTAACAAAATAGAGCTCCATTCTTTAAGAGCCTGCTTTTGGTGACTCATGGATTAGCTAGAACTCTACTCCTATAATTCCTCTGCAACAGAGGGTATCATTTCAGGCCATCTGAGTCACCAAGATCATAATGTCCTCCAGCTCATTTCACCCTGGAGGTAATAACTGGTTGAATCTATTGCCTTGTGAGGAGCAGAGCTGTGACTGTGACACTGAATACAGCAGAGCTTTAAGACAGGGCTGCCCAGCCACAGGGATGTAAAGGAGTGTATTCATAGAGCAGGGAGGGAGTTTAATGTCATGCAGGGACCAAAATCTTTCTGCAGCCAGAACTCCTGCAGGCTGCCCTGCCTGATTTCATGTATGCACATCTACTCTGGGCAGCAAATCTCATCCACAGATTTTCTTTTCAAGGCCCACAGAATATGGTGCAGGTTGTACTGTCATTTGGCTGACAAATTCCAGGTATTTCAGGTCCAAGGTAGTTTTTCTGGACTTGTTTTTCTGATTTGAGCCTTCCATGCAGCCAAATAATTTGTAATGGGACTAAATTTCACCCACCTCTTACTGTACTTTCCAGTCATGAAAGGTGGGCCCTGAGATGGCAGTTGTAGGGTGGTGCTGAACACTGAAATCATGCACTGACAAACTGGCAGAATTCAGGCAGAAAACCACTCTAAATCCTGCATGTCTCCTCTTGCCACTGTTTCAAACCTCACCAACAAGAACAGCCTCTACATGTGAGAAGGGCATTAAATCTTTCCAGATCATCTAATTCCTGCAGAGATAACTGAAGCAGCAGTAATTCAGAATATCTAGCTTCTCCAGAGATCAACACACTTGTTTTGCAAAGGGCAAGCAGCAGGGAAGGAACCAGAGCAGAGGGCTGCAGGAGTTTTGAAAGCTCAGAGCAGCCCCTGGCTCCCAGGGGAGCTGAGATTACACAGCACATCTCAAAGGCAGGTCTGTTATTTTTATTTTTGTAACAAAGCTCCTGAGGATTTTCCCCTTCTCCCCCAAATTATTTCAACAGAGACAGCTTTCAGCCCGTTCCAAGAATTCCAATCCACACCCATGCCCATATAAAAAGAATAATATATCAAAGCCATCTCACCTCTTTCTCACTATAGGAAATGTTTCTGATAGCACTCCACTCAAAGGACTTATTTGGAGAGAACCTGTTATTAATGCTGTAGATGTGAATACCTTTGGCATCAACCCCGAGCAGGAGATCTGTATGGTTTTTATTTTGCTAAAAAAAGCAAGATAGCAGTAAATGCAATTTATGGTGACATTAAACAAGCACAATAATAAATAAATAAACCCCACACTTATTCTAACACACAGATGCTTTTCTGTATTTTTAGGAAACTTATATTTCCACAAAATATTTTGGATGTTGTCAGGGCCATCTAATAAACTCAGCTCTCTGGGTTGACTAGAGCAGCTCAAACTTTTAGTCTATTTATTATTAATACAGAGCTAGAGCTGCTCAAGGATTTAGTTGATTGCAAAACATTAATTTTGACTGATTTATTCACCTGGTCACTTAGAGGCAAGTAAAACAAATCAGGACAATCAGTGCACAGCCCACCATCAGCAGAGAAAACCAGAAGCCAGGAATCCCAGTTCCAGACTCCAGGAGGATTTCAAGAGGACAGTACCACCACCTGCAGCAATTAAAATCTGCTAAAATGAAGCACTTACAGCTATTGGAAAATAATTGACACCATACATTTCCAAGTCTTGGGCAATTTTCAGGTAGTTCATCTCAGCTTCATCCCTAGAGAATAAGGCCATGATTATACCTGGAGATTCCTTTCCAACCTTTCTCTCCCAGATGACTGCATTTCTCACTTAAAACCAAACAGGCAATCTGGTCTTTTGTACCTTCTTTCATTTTGCCATCTGACTCTCTCCAACAGAAAGAGGATCATAAAAGCAGCACCTCTGCAGCATGAAGCCATCAAAGCATAACCTCCTTTGAATCAAATACAGTGCAATCTTTCAACATTCAAGTCCAGGCTTATCCTTGTGGTAGTTTTGTCACTCCATTATTACATCTTGGAGACCAAACCTACCATTGTCTTCCATGACATGAGGATATTTCCTTTGGGAAATAAAGTTCATTGTGAAATGAGTCCTGAACAAATTCTAACCAGAGCTTTGAGCAGAGGCCAAATTCACCCTCACCCTTCAAGGTGGGGCCTAAGTCTTGAAAAAAAATATTCAGTAATAATAGTGCCAAGAAGCATCTGGAAGAGCCAAAATGAAATGGAACCAAAATATTAGGAAAGGCTGCCTCTGGGCACCAACAACTCCTGCTTCTTGTTTAGCTGAATGTCTTGAAGTAGCTGAAGGTCCCAGTGCACTAGGATCAAAACTCAGCCCTGGAATTATGCCACATCTTTCTGTTTTGGTTCCATGCTAAGCATGACACCCTTTTGTGCCATAATTTTCACATCATTTTATTCTTAGTTATAAATTAACCTATTACCATCACAGCTTGGAAAGCACCATTTCTTTGCTCTACAAAAGCTAGATTTCACTGAAGACAGCAAATAACCAGTTCCTGAAGTACATGGGATTTCCAAAGAATGAAATGCTTTCAGTACCTGGCAATACCCCTGTGTTCAGCATACCAAGCAGTAATCTTCTCTTCCCACATCTCTGCTGTCAGCTGATACTGCCTGAGGACCTGCAGAGAAAGGAAGGAGTTTGGGTTGCTTTGAAGAAACATGTCCTGCCTCTCCCAAGTGATGTGAAGGCAGCAAATGCAGTTCACAGCTCAGTCACTTTGCCAAGTTCAGGGCAGACACAAACCATTTCTAGTGCTCTGGTTAATCCCCCAGCAATCTCTGCATTGCAAAGAGTAGATTCAAATATAAATCAAGAATAAAGACTTACTCTTTTGGGTAAAAGTTCATCATGTGCTAGAAAGCCTGGCTCATGAAAATTTGGGTCGTAGTCTCCATACTGTCCCAAGAAAAGAAAAATAAACTTGTCTGTAAGATGCAGAGTGGTGAAGAATTTATTACTTGTGTAGTTCAATGTGATTGCTGGAGAGAGATCTTACCTTGTTCTCCCATATACAGGGTTACACATAATAAACAGGCTCCACTGCTCTCAGCTGTCCACAGAAGTTACTTTCAGCCCTTGCACTTCACATGTGGCTCTAGTTACAGCCACTAAGGTGACCTATATAACCTTGGGCTTCAGCCCTGGCCTGCAGCTCTCCCTGACTGCAGACCTGAAGAAATGACTTCACCCTCTCCTCTGAACTCTAGGCTATGCTCCCCTACTCCCTAAGAATGTGTTCAGCTCCTGCCATTACATAAGTTTGGCTCCTGGTGACATGAAGTGTGTTCTGGGAGATGCTAAAAAACCATCAGGTCCTTCCCTTCTGAGTTGTGTTATGAGCACCTGCTGAATCTATGGCCAGCTTTTAAAAATAAAAGGAAATCATTCTAGCTGGGAGAAAAAAATTACCTTAAAATGTAAAATTAAATTCTACCTGCACCAGTACATCCCAGGATGACCTACTTATTTAACAGCAAATCTTAGCACTGCTTTTTTTTTTTTTTTTTCACACCATCAAGGTACAGGTGTTGGTTAAAAAAAAAGAGTAAAAGGGAAAAAAAAAAGGAAGCACTTCTAAGCACAAACCTTGGCCTGGACAGCATAAGAAGCCAATAGAACTGTTGCTTCTGGGGAACAATAGATTTCCTCATCCAGTATTTGTTTCTTAACCTAAATGAAAAGAAAATGGGAGCAAATTAAAGAAGCTCAAAGTCAGGGCTTATCTCAGGCTTCAAATGGAACTAGACATGCCCAGACTATAACCTGGCACCAAATATCTCTACTAGGAGTTGGTAACATCAACAATCAAAAGGCCTTCAGGAACACAGGCAGCCTCTACTTAGCACTACATTTAATGGAAAAAAAACCCCAAACAGCTTCTGAAAGTTAAAGTGTCTTAGTTCTAAGTTGAGAGAAATGCCACTTTGCTACAGGAGTCCTGGCTGTTATAAAATGGGAATTTTATTGTCTGCACTTCATACCTTTAGCAAGTCTTTTTTATATATATCCTGCTTAGGATAAGTTGCTTTCCAACACACAGAGCCTCAAGTGTGAGGTTGGAAGGGCCTTCTGGAGATCATCTACTCAAAGCAGGTCCAACTAGACCAGATTACTCAGGGCTGTCCAGCTGCCTAACACTGTCAAGGCCAGAGACATAGTGAAAGAAATCATAGTATGTCCTTAAGCTTTCCAGAGTGAGAGCATAAAGGAGGCTTCAGCAAAGGGAAGCTAATGGAGCACTTTATTCAATTACAGTGGTCTAGGCATAAGACAAGAAAAATTTGCCTAATGCAGTCTTAAACACTTCCAAAAAGAAAATTACTTGAGATAATGCTGAGCTACCTTTGCAAAGACACTTTGGCACTCAGTTTTGTGAACTCAAATGAACCATCAAGAAAGTTTTTCTTTTCAGTTTAAGTCTCTAGTGAGCACAGTATATGAACCTGAGTTATAGCACAGGGAAAATTCTTTCTAAACTGTCCAAATGGAAAGAATGAAAAGACTCCTCTTCCAAATGGGAAGGCTCCAGCTTTCATAGGCCATAGTGCAAATCATGCATTTCAGAACTTAGAACTGAAGAGAAATTCCTCATAAGCATCTGCTTTTTGTTTGGTTTTCTTCTCTCATCAGTTCTTGCAAGGACATTTTGTTACACTTCATGAAGGAGCAAATGACCTAATCTTCAAACAGACATTTGCTTTTAGTCATTCCCATTTATTCACACATTTTGCAGAAAGCTGTTATGCCACATTGATTTGGGAAGGTCTGAACAGTCAGTAGAGCTGCACTCTGTAGACATCCAGATGTCTGTACATGTTTTTCCTATTAACATCCAGGTGTGATTTTAAGTTCTTATAGTCAGGAAACTTTACAAGTTCCAATTTGTTTCAGTCGTGTTTTTCTGCTTTGGAATGGGAAGAATTTGCTAATTGCAGATCTGCCAGTCAAGGCAGGTTCAAGGAGAAAAGAAAAAGGTAAAAAAAATCAGGATTAAAAAAACTAGGAAGAGTTCTGCCCATCATTCCTTTCCCAACTTAGCTTTAGAAACAAATTGCCAAGTGGTTAGGGGTTCTGGGTAGTGTATTAACCCTCAGAACATCATTTTCCCATTACTTCCTTAATACATCCTCCTTGGGGAACAAGTAGATTTACTGTGTTTATTTGCAGATGCAGCCTGGATTTATTCCATACACCCAATCTGCTTGCACAGACACAAGCTACTGAAAACCCCCAGAATAAAGCCACACTGAAGGCTGTAACTTGCAGGGAGCTCCAGAGTAATTCAGGAGAGAAGCTGGATGTCAGAGACACTGCAACAAAGAGCCCCAGAATGACTTTTCCTGCTCAGTGCATCTTTATTATTTGGTAATAATACAATTATTATATAGAAAACTAATTCTTGCAGTACTAAAGAATTGTACTCCAAGAATTTGCACCACCAGCTTTTGAAAGCAGCTAAGAGAACTTAATTTCTGGGACAAAACCAAGTGGTAAATCAGAAAAGTGCCTCTGCAGAGCTCTCAGCACCAATGCATGTGTGAGGTTCATTTTATTGCCTTTACTGGCTTCCACCTGATGGAAATTTGTTCATTTCAAAGACCCATGTGGGGTGCAGACCAAGCTGTGTTCACACAGCTCATGACTCTGCTCTTGAGCACAGTGCTGCTCTCCTGCAGCTCCTAAGTGCCTGCTCTTGTGGCAGGGGCAAAATGGGCTTTGTTATCTGTAATGAAGATTTGCCAGGGCTGGGGATTTATTCTGCTACCATGAGTAGCAGGCACCCCATTCAATAGGGTAGAGAAGACAACTCAGAGTGGTTGATTTCCCTGGCAGGAGTCAGGGTGAGCAAGTCTGGACATTTCAGAAGAATACCAAGAGCACATCAAGGGAACAGCCCTTCTCATCCATCAGACAACATGATGAAGCCTCTGGACTTTGTCTTTAGAAGGGTCACACACTGGTGAAGCCTCTGAGTCACAGCTGTGTACACTGCTCCTCTCCACTTGACACATGCTGGATGACCACAGTTGATTCAGAAGGGCTACCAACTTCTAGAATCTTTTCCACTACTGTCCAAAATGAAGATTTAAGGACAGTTTACAAATGTCTTGTTTTCCTAGTGATTGTGTCTTCTGCAGTCACACAAGATCTCCCAGTAACCACTTAGACTACTTTTAAGAACAAGTTTTAGTTTCAGGGACAGGCTGTAGTCACAGGTCTTGTTCTATCTGCAGCTGATATGGGTGAAAAAGCTTATTGTCCACAACTGCTCATCACCAGCCCTTTCCTCTTCACCTTCACAACCATAATTGCCTGTGGTCACTCCCCACACAGCACACACATCTAATAACAGGGCTCCTCTGATTCTGCTCATTTTGAAAGAGCTAGGCTAAGGAATGGTTACACAAGAGGTTACACCAGCAGGTCTAAGGTGATGATGACAAGGAGCTGTGGAGACTCTTCACCCAAC
>JAOEGS010011442.1:0-22192 GCA_025447755.1 Corythornis vintsioides | reverse complement strand
TCTCCCAGTAACCACTTAGACTACTTTTAAGAACAAGTTTTAGTTTCAGGGACAGGCTGTAGTCACAGGTCTTGTTCCATCTGCAGCTGATATGGGTGAAAAAGCTTATTGTCCCCAACTGCTCATCACCAGCCCTTTCCTCTTCTTCACCTTCACAGCCATAATTGCCTGTGGTCACTCCCCACACAGCACACACATCTAATAACAGGGCTCCTCTGATTCTACTCATTTTGAAAGAGCTAGGCTAGGGAATGGTTACACAAGAGGTTACACCAGCAGGTCTAAGGTGATGATGACAAGGAGCTGTGGAGACTCTTCACCCAACTCAGCTGTGAGCAGAGAGCACAGTCCAAGGGAACTTCTGAAGCTGTAAGAATGATGCCTTCACTTCATGCTTGCCAGCATTGACCAGTTAGGGCAAAATCCTCACAGCAATTCAAGCAGTGGCAGCCTTGCATGGATGGTCTGAGGTTTTTTAACATACTATAGAAGCAAAATAAGTCTGGAATACGTGGAATTATCACCCAAACAGTGAGGTGTAAAAGTCATTTGACATGAAACTACAGGTCTCAGCACTTTAACTCCCATTCCCAGCACAAAGAGTAAGAGAAGCCATCAAGAGAACAAAAACCCACAGAAGGCAAACAACATCCAGCTTACCAATACCCAAAGCCACAGCAGTCAAGAGAGATGTTTGCATTTCAGAAAAGTGAGCTCTTTAGAGCCACTGCCACAGCTGAAGCCAGCAGAATCATTCTGAGACCAACAGCTGCCAACAAGATCAAAGACAACACGAAAGGGCTGGGGTAAATACAGAAGGAATTCATGGTTAAAAACTGTTCCTGACCTGAAGGAAGAATAAATGCTGGGTAATTTCCTGTAAAAGTTCCTCTTCTACCTTCTCTGGGTAGAATTTAGCCAAAAAATGAAAGCTAATGGGATCTTCTTTGGGGATTTCTTGATCTAAAACCTGTTTACAGATAAATAAAAGCATCAGCAAAAATAATACAGAAATGTCTGAAAATAATATTGCAGAAGAAATATCAGAAAACAGCTAATAATCCATTTAAAGAAACCTTTCCAGGTTTCAGAAGGAAGGACAATGCTGATCTCTAATCTAATCAGTGCACTTAGTGGTGGTCTGGCCAAACTGCTAGAGGCAAATCAGACCAAATAACACAAACTTAGTCTTAGAAGTTATACCATCAAAAATGATGTTATGCAACACATTCCTTTAGCTCCTGTGCTAAAAAAAGTAAATCATAATACAAGCAGAAAATTGCCACATTTCCTATACCTTTTTGTCCATCTTTAACCAGGTGCACATCCCTTTTAGAGTGTACTGCAAGCCAAAGAACCAGGTCTCCCTCAAACCAAGTGCTCTGCACACGAGGTCAAACAAGTCCTTTCCCTTCCACTTCATCTAAAAGGAGAAAAAGAAAATTAAGAAAAGCAAGTCTTGAATTAATTTGTTACATTTTAGCCAATTAAAGCAGGCTTCCATTTACCTTTCTCCCACTTATTTCATCTTTAGCTTTTCAGTGAAGCTGACAGCAAAGGTGCAGTAGTTGCAGTGCTCCACCCTCCTCTTCCTCCAGAGGAAGAGTCCCAGAGCTGCTCTAATCATTTCACCACAGCAACAAGCCCTCCAGGAGCAATGGGGATTTCCTAGGACTTTAGTAATATTTGTAAATATCTTTTGAGTAGTTTATAATTGGTGAGAGAGAAGGCCAGGGGAAATCAAAGGAGTGTCAGGGCACAGAGCAGAAATGCCAGGCAGTGGAAGTAAATCCATCTTCCACATGCCTCAGCTATTTCAGTGGCACTGAGCCAAGCCTTTCTGCCACTCTGATTTAAATGAACAGGAGCCTGTTTTCCAGAGTAATTTAGCAGCCTGGCTCCACAGAGAGCAAACTTTGATTAAAGGTCTCAAAATTCACACATCTGATAGCTCAATTTTCACTGAAGAGGCTGCACATCTGCTTCTGTTTGGCTACACATTAAAAAGATGATTGTCTAATTACATGGGTCAACCACTAAAACTTAATGACAAAAAAGAAATTAACTTTTTGGCAATATTTGGCTGGAAAGCAAGAAGTCATCCCAGCAAAAAGGTGGTATCTGGGGAGAAGGGATAGCAGAGGAAGGAAAACATTAAGCTGGATTTGTTATCAAGGACTCTGATCTCTAAGCTCAATTCATTTTGCAATTGATCACTTGCTGTATTTGTTTTCTTCCTTATTTTTCTGCAGTCCTGATTTCTCTATCCAGTTGACTAGGCAGCCATAACTGAAAGCCAAGCCAGCTTTTTAATTTGATCATTCCTCTCTTCTGCCCAGAAATATGTAATAGCCACTGTGGTTAAACTGGAGTTTTCAAATGGTAAATTTCACAGCTCTGAGCACAAAAGTACCATTTTAGAAATTATTTTATAAGCAACATCTCAGGACCAGCTCTGCCCAGAAATTATCCAAGCTAGCAGTGTCTCAAAGAGTTAATGTCACAACAAAAAGAATTTTGTGGAGAAGTAGGTATACTTACAAACAAGCCCTGCATCATGTGCTGAAGAAAGCAGACCTACTGCTCAGTTAACTGTCACAGTCAAATGCATTTCATAGTAACAGCTTTACATTCTGAGCAGAGTTGTTTAACAGAAAAAAGCATCTGAGAATAAGCAATTTTCTAAAAATAAATCCTTTTAAAAACCATCCATGACCTGATAATCTGAACTTTTCAATTAATGCCTTGCTCATACAAAAGTCCATCTTTCTAACATTCTGTGGCCAAGTCTCACCTCACAGCTGAACTCCATTTCTGCATCCACTGTTACAATTTTGACTTTAAAAGTCTTTGGTTGTTTCTTCTTGAGGCCTCGGATGGACATGTTTTTTAGTTTATGAGGGTAGCCACACCTGAAATCAAACAAGGGTTACATTTAGGTCTGGAAATGCTGTCATATTTCCCTGGCTAGACTCCAAAGCAGCACAAGTCCACACTAGCAGATGAAAGTTACCTTTAAATACACATTTGTGTGCCTGGGACAATAAGGATGTTGAAACACAAACATTTAGTTTGCTCCTTACATTTAATTCATTCCTTGAAAAAAAAAGTATCACCAAAAATCTCACTCAGACCTCAGCAAACACTGAGCTCCTAGAGCACTAGAAAGAACATCATTCAGGCCTGACACTGCAAGATCCAGGGGCTGAAGACATCAAGGGAACCTCCAATCCCCCCTCGTGCCCCACAAGCACCCACATCCACACAGTCCAGCAGTTTCTTGTAACAAAACCCTGTGATGGATGTTCACAGCTTCATAAAATACCTGGCTTTTGAACAATGCCAACAGAAACAGAACATTCCTCATCCCTTTAACATATTTGAGCAAAATCTCCTTTTGCAGAAGCCCACAGGGGAAAAAAAAAAAATCTTGCTCCTTTTTTTGCTTCTGCTGAACTTTAAATTAGTTTGCAAATATACTGGTTATTTTTCACTTGTTTTGCATGTGCCACTCTTTCAAAAAATTTCAGGCAGCTGAATAGGAGGTAAAATTTATATGAAAGTTTTTCTTTTCAAGTGGTAGGGAAGTTGAGGCAGAGAACAGGTGAGTTACCAAATCATGTGGACATCAGCAGCAGAGTTGACAACAAGAACTTGAGGCAACTCAGAGTGGGGAAGAAAAGCTCAGGAAGAAATTTGTCTTCCCAGGGGATGAGTCCTCTCCCTCCAGCTGACTCTGGGAAAGCTTCTGCTGAAGACTTGTTGAGTTTGGAGCAACACACTTCAGGAAAGAGAATGGCCTAACTGGAGAGAATCCAGAGGAGAGATCCAAGCACTAGAAAATCTGTGGTAAAATGAAAGTACTGGTTAGTGCAGAGAAGTGTGGTGAGACAGTAGAATGTCTGCTCTCCATAACCACAATGGTTAGGACAGAGTAATGGGCTTAATTAAATTGCAGACAGGTTACACACTGAGAAATAGTCACTAAGATTATTTTGAAGCTGGAAAAGCACAGGATGGAATTTCTCTGTTTCTGAGCTTTTACACAAAACAGTGTGACAGAACCTGTTCCCTTCTCAAGACTGAGGGGACTACTGGCCTTAAGGACTCTCCCCAAACTGGGCCTTCTGCTGGTGCCTGCCACCAGTCCTGGGAGAGGACAGCTCACAGTGCAAGCCAGGGTGCTTCAGGGACAGGCACCTCCAGAACCCAAACCCCATCACCCCCAGGGTACCCCCTCAGCCACAGAGAATATTTCTTTAGAGGAGTGAAAAAGATCTTGCAACAGTGTGTTTCTCTGTCATTTAGGCAACACCTCAGTGCACATTGCTGAGCAGAGCTCAGGTCCTTTTGGCATAGAAAAGTGTTTTCAATTAGGGGGAATTAGAAGGAACACTTCTCAACCAAGAAATGGCCAGAGCAGGGTGGTGTAATGTGACCACAGCAATAGTGACATGGAAAGAGAGAGCAGCAAGTGCAGGCATCAAACCAGCAGGAATGATTCCAGTCATTTTGATCTCACCTGCAAGCTGCAACATGGCCAAGAGCAGAACTCTATCTTAACCTGTTACCTTCCAGAAGTCTTTTCTGTGCAGTTTTCTTCAAACCCAGAATTTCACTGTAAATAATTGTACCATTGGATGCATCAGTTAAGGCACAAGAGCTAGAAGCTGCTGTACAATACTGGAAACAAACCCTTCTATTCCTTCTAGAAAAAAATCCAATGACTGAAGACAAAGGAGAAAAAAGCTTCATAATTAATTTTTAATACGTAATTTGAAACAGCCAATTGAATTAAACAGGAACTGGGAGTTCAGGCCAGTACAAAACATTCTCAGAGTTTCATATGGAAAATGCTGAACAGATAAATTTGAACAACTGCAGAAGAATGGATTAATTTTCCTCAAAATATGACAAAAACACCAGAGTCTTTCATTTTGACTTTGAAGTTGTTTTTTCTTCTATAACCTGGTTGAAATGACAATATAATTTGTTCAACATTTCCAATAGCTTCTTTTTTTTTTTCCAGAATTTTTATTCCATGGAAAAGTACATTCTGACTCACAGTGCAAAGACATTTTTGAATATCAAGTTTTCCTGAGAAATATAAACTGCATTTTAATCAGTAGCACTGGTGAAGAAACAGAAAAGGTTTTCACACTGAATAGTTTAAATCAATGTCAGACACTGACTGTATGAGCAAAAGTATTTCACCTGCTATTAGAAAAGTAGCTTCTTAAATGAGAGAAATCTTGTGGAATAAAACAACCCGGGTTTGCAATCTTTTGTTTCAATGCCAAAGCAATCTGCTCCCTAGATCCTGCTAATGACAACACTTCGCTGCCAATCACGTGCAGTGTTCCAAGATAAGGGTTTCTGTCCCCGAGCCCCGCTGATTTATTTCTGCAGCCACCACGGGGATCTAAACTCGAGACCCAGGAGCAGCGAAACTCGATAGATCAGAGCGTGTCACAACCTCAGCAAGTAACACGTTCATCCAAAACAGGGTGGGGTGAGAAAAGATTCCCGTCCGGCCAGAAGCTGGGAACAGAGAGTTCAGAAGCTGTGAGTGGCCGCAGCTTCTCCAGCGCCTTCTGCAAAGCAGGAGAAAGATGAGAAAAGCTTGGCCTGATGAGGGGAACAGAAACGCGGCGATGAGGAACAATTTGCAGGAACTAAATAGTCCTGGCTCTGCCTTTCAGCGTGTTCACATCCAAGAAACCCCGGCTCTGCCTGGATTAAAGTCTTCTCCCTTCCTAACAATAAGAAACTAGTGCCTGAGCAAAATGTGGGGGTGCAAAGGAAACTGGGACCAGCGAGCAATAGCAAGAAGAACTGGCAAGGCAACTCTTGCAGGGACTGATGCTTATCGCTGTCAGCGCCAGATGGGCAGCAGCGTTACACCAGTGTGCTGCACTCTGTCCGAACAGGAGATAACCCCACATCAGATACCACTGACAGCACAAAGAGAAATGAAATCGGCCTCCCTCCCTCCCTCCCGAGCTCAATAAATCCACCAGCATTCAGTGCATCACATATAAATACCTTAATGAACAAGCTGTAATTAGCCTTGCCAAGAGCGAGAGGGCAATTCCCTTTCAGCTCAGCGATTCCAAGGTGGATGGATGGACGGACGGACGGCTCGCAGGGCTCTGCACAGGACGGGAACATTTCTCTTCACCCGGTGCTCGCTCTCGGTGACAACTGTGCCTGGGCTGTTACCACCCAATCGCACTCTGGGCAGCCACACTCGAGTGCAAAAGCTGCTGGTTTTCACACATCCGTGCGCACAAAAAGCCAGCAGCACCCCAGAAGGTGAGATCTCCTTAGCCTCAGCTACAGACAGCCTAGGAATTGATGGCCATCGGGAGACTCCTCTCTCCCACCCCCAAAAGCAAGCAGCACATGCGGAGGGGCAGCGACTGCACCCTCTGCAAAGTCCTTCCACGAGCTGGAAAGAGAAAACCCTCGGGCTTAAAGAAACAAGGTTTGGGAAGCACTTTCAGAGCCACCAGCAGAAGATGCTTTGATGCTTCAGCTGTAGAAGTGTATTAGCATAGATGCGACCGCAACCTGAAAGTCTCCTGTTGTTGCTGAAATACTCACTGCAGCTCTCCATCGCCAATTCCCCACCGCTCATCTTTCCCCTGTTCCTGAATTTCTAGGTTTAAGCCTAGAATTAATGCAGCAATTTGAACGCAGACCACACGGGAAAGCGCTGTGGGCTTTTTAGAGCTGTTGACTCCCACTCCTGCCTGTGCTCCCTGCCCTACCGACAGTGTAAGCAAAGAATTCACTGTTTTAAAGTGGGTCAGCAACAGAAAGGGGTTTTTTCTTACTTCGCGCCGAAGAGAAGTTATCTAAAGTCATCAGTTGAAATCAAGACTTACCTCAGAGATCATTTTCTGAATTAAGATGAGGCAAAATTCTTTTTAATCCAGAATTCCGTGGTTTTTAGCCAGCCCTCCCAAGTTCTGCCACTGAAAATAAAAATCCAAGAACAACTTTTATACTTGATCCCTTTCCCTTTGTTTCCTATGAGCTGCAGCATGTCAGCGCCCTCTGAAAAATCAAAGGGTTGCTTTCCCAGGTGATACGAAAAGCTCTTAACCCTTCCCTGCCTGTGCCAGCAAGACTCCTCCCAACTCCTCTCCACTGCAATTCGAGGTGCTAAAATAACAGAAGCTCGTGAGTCTCAACTCTAAGAGCTGATAACGAACTTCCAAATAACTCCTGTGGTAATATTTAATCAAACTATTTCAACAGTGTCTCTACTTAGTAGCCTGTTTCTCATAGTGCTCAGGCACCTTAACAGGAGAAGCTGCACAATGTTTTCCTAGTCAGTAAATAAGATTCCTTAATGTGCCCCCTTCTTGTGGTGGGAGGTGATGGGGCAAAAACACCTGAAGAGAATGGGCCTGAAAATGAGCAGCCAACAGACTTACTAATAAAAAAAAAGAAATAAAATTAACACATTTAAGTAAAAAAATAAAGATGGTCTTAGCCTGAAATCACAGGAACAGAGAGATAAGCTACATAAACTGCTAAAAACACCTCAACTCAAAGGCAAGACTCTTCTTTCCCCTTAATCAGCTGGTAAATTGTTGGGGTTTTTTTCCAACCCTCCACTTCAGACACAGATTTACAGAAACAAGAGCTTCTAGCAACGTATGGCTAAGAAAGGCCAACAGGGCAGCTCTCCCTGCTTACATGTCACACTGAGACCAGATTTACATTGCCAATCTGCCACATTTTTCTCTGTATCACTGAACAGCCGATGTTAGAGGCCAAAGCTACTCACTGCGTTACAGCAACTCAGAGAATGTGCTTTTTGTCCCCTGAAATGTGTGCGAAGAGGCCCCTCAGCTCTCAGGCCTCCACCCCCCAGCACAACACACCGCTGCTGAACGTGGCTCCCCGATGGGCTACGCACCCCCCAAATCACCCTGCACTCAGCTTTGGGAGCCCCAAGGGCCGGCGCAGAGGGAGTTTCCCCACAGAGAGCACCTCCCTCAGGCGACACCCGCTCCCCCACCGCGGGGCCAGGCAGAGCCCGCGACCCTCTCAGCCAAGAGAGGGCGCAAAACCAAAGAGCAACACAACTCCCCCTCACTGGAGCCGCGCTGAGGCAGCCCGGGGAACTGCACACGGAACTCGCCAGCGCCACCCACCCGCCACTCAGGGCCGAAGGGTCGGCGCTGCCGCCTGCGCCTTTAAGGCCACCGGGGAAGCTCCGCCCTCCCCGCGGGTCCCGCCCCCGCCGCGCGGCTCTTCCGCTCTCCGCCCCCTTCCGCCGCCGCTTCTTTAAGGCCCCTGAGGCGCAGCACGGGGATCGGTGCTGGTGAGAGGGGCTGCGGGGTGGTTCGGGAGTTTCCGGGGTGTGGAGCTGCTGTCTGAGGGGTGCGTGAGGTACCCCGCGCCCGTTAGGCCGTGCTGCACCTCTTGGTCCTGCTGGTTGGGCGGCTGCTGCGGCCGGGCCTGGTGTGGAAGGCTAAGAGAGCCTGGAGGGGGGGGGGACGGGCGGGCAAGGGAAAAGCTCCCGCTGTTTGAGCCTCTTTTTCTCTTCCTCGCTGTCAATGGTGTCCCGTGGAGCTGTCTGGCTCCTGTCGGCCTTGTAGCTACTTTTAAGCATCTGGGTGTTGCTTAGTTTGGACACGCTTTGCTCTCCCCGGCCTGTGGCTGTGGCTCGGTGGTGGTTAGTCCTGTTTTACACTGAGTTCCTTCTCCAGGCCCCTGGGTCTTGCAGCTGAGTCAAAGGTGGTAAAAGCAACCTCGGGTGTTGCTGCTTGGAGCATTTCACTCTATGGATACGTGTCTGTATCCCAAAACTTCTGTTACAGCAAGGGTCATTTAGCCTTACAAAAGGGATAGGTGGAGAATTCAGTAGGTGGCAGTTGTGCTTAGGAGTATGTAGCTGAGTGGGAGATAAAAAGCTCATTCATATTCATTTTTAGTATTAGTTCAAGTCTTCTAATGTTTAGCCATTGATTTTGCCCATTACTATTGCAAGAGGGGTATAGAAAGCTGGCCCTGCTCAAACAAATAAGGTAATGGAGTATAATTACTTATAAAGAAGAACTAGCATGTGATTACCCTTGTAGGTCAGACAAATCTTTGATATCCCCCTTGCACATTAAGAAACTCCCTTTCTTTCATTTCATCAATTCAGGTAATAATGAGATCTACAGAATGACTTTCTGAACAAACACTTAAAAGACAGCTCCCAGTTTGTTTTAACTCTGGTCATCTACAGACCTGAATAACAGGTCTGTGACAAAGCCAGCTGCTGGAATAGGAGTTACTCATAACAGGTTCCCCAGCTACACATGTGTGACATTTGGTATGGAGTTGTGTGGACTTTGTGGGATAAGGTCTCACCCTTGCACCTGTAGTGTCCATTTTTATTGCCATCCTGAAGTAACTTTCTGGCAGGGGGAACGTGTTCAGATCTTACATTGTAAATCAAGGCTGCAGTAGTTCAATGTACAGCATTTTCAACTGCTTGTATCTACCCTTTTTTTTCCAACAAAAGGCCCAAATGAAGCTGTTTGAAGTGAAGATTGTGATTTGGGCATAGATCAGAAGATCTGTGGTGGTGTTTTTGTTAAAATCACATGTCTGCTTGCTTGTTGCCAGGCACTGGATGACCATAACTGAACAATGTCTGTACCACGTGGAGCTGTCCATGCAAAATGGATAGTGGGGAAAGTCATAGGAACCCAAATGCAGAAAACTGCCAAAGTGAGAGTGACAAGGCTGGTGCTAGATCCTTACTTACTAAAGGTAAGAGCTGGTTAACAACTTGCCTTACATGGTAATATTTGTACTGGGGGGAATTCTTTTATTGGTTTGATTTTTAGAATTTTTGATAGCTCTTTACAATGTAAACTCCTTAAGGAACTTGCATAACATTTGTCTGGAGATGAGTAGAAAGGATGAAAAGCAGTGTGTTTTGAGAATGCTTCCTTAAAAATTAGTCACTAAATGCCTTTTTTTTTAAAGTGCTTTATTAATTCACTTCATATTATCTCATTGCAGAAGGTAAGCTTTTGCTGTGTCAGATTTATTTTCATATTGATTTGGAGTATGCTTTGATTTCAAAAATACATTATATTAGTCATTTTTACAATAACTTTTGTAGCATTTTTTTCTGCATAAATAAAGAATAAATATTAACTTTTAATATGAAGGAAAAATAATTGAGCAAGAAAGCTCTTAAATTACTTCAAAATACTGATTTCAAGGCTGATGAACTTTAGACATATTAGGATAAGTTCTTGAAATGGGGAGTGCACAAGAAGGTTGTTCAGTTGTCTGAGGCTGTGTTGATAGGAAGCATCTCCAGGAGAGGAAAGGCTGAGACAGCAGCACTAAAGAGCAGAGAGGCCAGTGGAAAGCAGTGATGCTAGGAAAGGGGATCTCTGTGAAGAGATGCTTGCTTTTACCTCTCACTACAAAAACATTTTTCTACTTGGCTTTTTCTTCCCCATCTTTTTTTCTGCAGGCTGGGTTGGCACAGTGTCCTGAGCAGGGGGGCTGGAGGGGAAGGGCAGCACTGACATTTCTCTGCACAGGCAGCACACAGTTCTCTTTGTGGTCCATCTTGAATTTTCTTTCCTTGTCTGTTAAATATATATTTGCCAATTGCTTCACTTTGAAATGTAATGCCAAGATGTCTTTTTTTTTTTTTTCCTTCTACAGTTCTTTAACAAAAGGAAAACCTATTTTGCCCACGACCCCCTGCAGCAGTGTGTTGTTGGAGACATTGTTCTTCTGAAAGCTTTGCCCGAGCGAAGGAGCAAACACGTGAAACACGAACTGGCTGAAATAGTTTTCAAGGTTGGAAAAGTCATAGATCCCATCACAGGAAAGCCTTGTGCAGGAACAAGATTCCTTGAGAATCTGTCGGATTCAGAAAGCCTGACAGAGGCAGATACTACCTATCTAAGTGAAAAACTTCAGGAACTTAAAGTTTGTTCAACAGACAAATAGTTGGGGGAAGAAAAAAAAAAATGTTTCAAGAGGGCTTTTCAGCTTGCCTTTGTCCAGAGGTTTTTGGGGCCCTGCTGTTGTGTGTTCAATGTTTCAGTGAAATGTGTAGTCAAATAGTGACCCTAGTTGCTTCTAAGAACAGATGCTACAGGTTGATAGGCACCTCAGATCTTTAAATGCAAATATAGAGAAAATGTGAGTTTAGCATTAACACTGTTTCATGTAGTTTGAGAGTTTCAAAAGCTTGGAATGACTTCTCCATTGAAAGATGAGAATATAACTGTATGTTTCAGTTTGATGGGAAGGTCATTATATTGTTTTGTTTCAGACAGTCTTCTGTGGTTTGTGGGATTAAGATAATACTATTAAACCTTTTGAAAGGAAGTGTAGAATTTTAAACCCTGTTCACCTGCCCTTAATTCATCTTGCAGTGTCACTGCAGTATTTTCTAACTTCCTAAATCATTTCACTCACACACACACAGAGAGACACCTGCCTCTCTAATGGCTGCAAGATGAATAAAAACTCTGGGTAGCTTGGTGTGGGTGTCTTTAACCTGGTTAAGCCAAGTGTTTAGTTCTGGGGGAGATGGATCTGTTATGAATGATCTGTCTCTTCTGGATGAGCCAGTTTACACTGCTGTTAGCTGTGGTCACTTCAGTTATCTGTAGTGGAAATCATATGTCCTTTATCTCCCTTCACCTGCACAAAATCAGTTTCAGCTGCCTGCAAACTCCTTACAAAATTCAGTTGAACTCAACAAATTATTTGGGCCAGGAAGAATGAGAAACTGAATTGGTTTTTTGGTCAACACTGCTTTTTAAGTGCTAGTCCTCAAGTTCTGTCCTGCTTGTGAGGTCAGCATGCTGGGAAATCAAGACACCTCAAAGCAAATGTCTGGGTAAATGAATGATGTGTGGCCTCTGACTCAGAGGCAGTGAGAACATTGAGCTGTGGGTTTTGCTGGTTGATGGGTCTGAAGTGGTTTAGGTTTGTGTGAATTCTTCAATAACTGTAGCTGGCTGATTAAAGCACTTGTTGTAGTGAAAAGGGAGCTAGTTGCTGACTCCTGCTCCAGTGAATGTAAAATGTGAAACTTCATCCCCAGCAGAGATTGAGAGAAATCAGACCCAGGCTAGAAGGTGTCCCTGGCCTGCAGCAAAGACACTCATGTATCTGAGCAGGTGGTGGAGGAGCCTGACCCTCTGTATATGGTCTATAAACTAGACATCCAGTGTCCATAAGAAAGCTTCCTGGGTAATTAATGAATTATATCTACATCTGAGTGAGGAAGTAACTCCTTCCTGTGATTTTTTTTTTTTTTTTTTTTTCTTGAGAGGGTGTGAAAATGGCTTTTTTTTTTTTTTCTGGGACTGACTTCTGTCATGAATCACTTTTTCAGTTCACAGACAGGCTCTGGGAGTGGCTGGGGAACTCAACCTGCTGCCAGATGGAAATGGGATTAAATGTACATCAAAGTGTAAATTGTTTTTAAGAGCATGATGGCACTGGTTTTTAGAGACACCACAGACACTGGGTTTACTGGTGTTGGAGCCCAAGGCATGTGCTGCCCTCTGACCCTCACAGGTATCAGAACCATAAAAAGGCATCAGAAAGTGCACGGTGCAGAGATAAACTTCGTGCTGTGCAGAAACACAAGGTTTGCTCGTTAACTCTTCATGTTCATTGCCTGGTTGCTTTTGGAACTGCCCTTTAACGATTAGCCTCATTCTCAGTTTATTCCTAATTCCAAATTACTTAGCGATCGAGCCCCAGAGTTGAGCCAGAAATTCAGCATCGCTGGAGCAGAGGGACGAAAGCACCTCTCAAGGACGCGGGGTGCTCGTGTGACGAATTTATTTGGGGAACAAGGAACAACTTTTGCCCCTGATTCCGTGTTTTCTAGGGGGTGGGGGTGTCCAGGAACGGGCCGTTCCGCGCATGCGCCGCGGCGACGGTGCCTCAGCGCTCAGCGCCCCCTTCCCGCCCCCGGCCCGGCCCAGGAGGGAGGCGGCCGGAGCAAGATGGCGGCGCGAGTGCTGCTGCGGCGGAGCCTGGCGGGAGCCAGCGCCGTGCCGCTCCTCCCGCCCCGCGGCGGCCTGGCCCTCAGGTGAGCCCTGAGAGGGTGAGGCGGGCGGGGAGAGGGCCGCCCAGGGAGGCTGCGGATGACGCCGACCGCGCCTTCCCTCGCTTCGCGGCGTAGACACTTCTCTTCTTTCCCCCCCCTCGCCCGCCTCCCCTTTTCCTGACTGGAAATGGCGCCCCGCTCGCCGGAGCAGGTGACGGGCCGGGCCCGCTGCCCTCCTGAGGGGCGGGCGGTGCGGCGCACTCGGGGTGTCCTTCAAGGTCATGGGCCCCAAGGCCAGCCCCTTGCCTTCCCTCCGGGCAGTCCGCCCCTGGGTGCGGGTGGTGGCCGCGTCCCTGCCCCTGAGGGCTGCGGGGACACCCCTCCCCTGAAGGCAGCAGGGGGCACGGACACCCCATGCCCCGTAGCGTCGGGGATAGGGCTGCTCGGCCGCCCTCGCACGGGTATTCCCGCTGTTGGGGTGTATGGCCGCTCTGCTCCCAGACCCTCACGGCGTGCGGCAGCTCCGCAGCCCGGCCCCTCACGGCAACAGGCTGCGCGGCCACCCCCACACAGCAGCACCCCCCGGTGTCGGGCCTCCCCACGCTGAGCCTGCCAACTTGCACCCTTACCCCGCATCCTGGCTCCCCCAGCACTGGGGTGCGTGGCTGTGCACCCGCATTCTCCTCCCGCCCGTGGGTGTCGGGCATGGGGGTGTCCATTGTGGGGTGCAGACATTCGGGTGGGTGATGTCTGAAGGGTCAGATGCACCTGCTTTTGGGTGTCAGAGCTGCACACACACGGATGTGCACACACAGATATGCACACGTGTGCTGGGTATAAGAAGCAGACACGTGTGCTCCCTGGCTGTGGAGACATGGCAGTGGCCAAGCAGGGCTGGGTCTGCATACTTTTGGTTTGATTTTTTTTTTCTTCCCTTTCTTTGAAACAGGGCGAGCTGTTGTCTCACGGCTCAGAATGGGCAGCAGCCCCTGTGCAAGACTCAAATCATCCCTGCAAGCAGCTGTTTGAAACAGGAGTGAGGAGAGTTGTGTAGGGGATATGTTGTGAGATTTTATTTGCCCAGTTGGGATTTTTTGGTTTTGTTTCAAATAAACTTTGACATTTGATCAGACCAGAGATAAAAACTGTCAATTACAGACAAGTTGTTTTTCTTTCTCTTCCAGGCAGACATGGGTGTCTACAAAATCTATACATATGACCTCATATGTCCCCTCAGTTTATATTTTGTGCTAAAGCAGAAGCTAAGTGGAACAGAAGGGTTTTCACCATCATTTTTCATCTAAACAAACTACTCAGTGTTATCCTTTTGTGTTCACAGCCCACTCTTTGTAGCAAGAAAGCTGTGCCCATAGGTGGCATTTGTAGTACAAGGACTCACTAGCAAAGGCAAGCAGTGCCTTGAAAGAGAGCATGAAAACTCTCTCTAATAACTCTTTTTTTCCCAGAAAATACAATTAAAAAAAAAGTGCAATGGCAGTTCCATACAGTTCAGAGCTTCTTGATTTGTGTCTAGAATGATGCTGGTAGAGCAGCACTTCTCTAAGAACAGGGATTAAAACTAAGGCCCCTGGCATCTCAGATTTGGTGCTCTGACTGTTGTAATAAACTGCAGCTATTCTGATTCTTTATTGTATATAAAATGTATTTTTAGATGGATAGTCGTGGTTTGTTAGTCATTGTTAATGAGGAACTTGAAAATTGCTGGGTAAAAGACTTTATATTAAAGTATGACTCATTTTGTTATATGGGAAATATTAAATATACGTCCAGTTTTAGGTGCAGTTTAACAATCAAGTCATGAGACTCTCCTCTCAGCAAAGAAATTTGCTGTTCACTGTTATCCCTGTAACTTCAGCTTGCTTTTTATTGCTGATAAAGCTGGTGCACAAAAAAAAAAGCACTGATTTTTTTCATCTCGTCTTCAAAGCCTGCTGGAAACAAGAATCCTCATGGAACAGTGCTCTAAATTTTAAGTTTGCTTTGAGAAAGGGGAGGAAATGGTGATAGTTGACAGATCTGAGTTGCAAAACTGAGCAGTGGGGTTGTGTTTGACCTCCTAGAGCCCAATCTGCTGTCCAGTGAGTGCAGGTGCTTCCTTTCAGGAAGCTTTTTACAACTCAGATTTATTAGGTGTGGTTTAGCCTTTATCAGCTGGGATAATTCATGTTCCTGGGGCAGCTGATGTAGCTGTGGCCACACAACCTCCTCCAGCTGAGATCAGGGGTAGCTCTGCTCCAGGCAGCCCTGTGCCCTCTCTTCTAGCAACAGCCCTACCATGGAATGTCCTTTGGGGTGCCTGTCCTCAGGAATAGCTGCTTGGCTTACAGCACAGGAACATGTTTGTGTCTTTGCCTAGGGCCAGAGAAGGAACCCTTGTCAATAAATATTCCCAGAAGGAATTTACCAATTACTCCTTCACTTGGAAGGTCATCTCAGCTGCAGTTATTTTCTGGCTGTTATTGTTTCTCTGCTAGGAAATACTTTTCCTTTCTTCCATCCTGCTTCTGCAAGGTGAACTCATTCAGTGTGTTATTTTCAGACATCAGGACTAAAAGGTTGGTTGTTGAGAAATGCTGCCTGTGTGAACTACTTCTCTGCAGTAGGTATGTTCAGCAAGATCTTTTTCCCCAAGGAAGATTTCTTTTTCCCTATTTTTTTCTCCTTCCACTGAATGATTGTCACAAAATTTTAGTATCTGAAAGACAGCTTTTTAGCTGAAGGCTGTTAGCTGACTTCTGGATCTCCTAGTGAGTGATTAAGGGTAAAAGGTTGACTCTTGAGGCAGGAAGAAGCTGACATTTCCAGCTCTAGTGCACACATTTTTAGTATGTCAGAGAGTATTTCAGCAGAAACCCTGTATCAAAAAGAGGCAAATTGAAGTGCTTCTTATGAGAAAGAAGAAGAAAACATTTGAGCTTGGAGTCCCCTGTCCTACCTTGTGGAGAATCAGTGAAATACATCAGCTTTCTTGTCCTTCTGCATAGTTTTTCTTGATTGAGGGGTCTTTTGTCAGCTGGAAAAAAGGAAATTCCTTTCACAGGTTGTGTTAGAAAAGTAGTTTTCACTTGTAATGTTTTATTGTAAAGGGAGGTGGTATTATTTTGGAAGTCTACTTGCAGAAAATGCATAAAGATGAAAAAGTGAAATTTTTCTGTTTCAAAGAAAGGGAAGCTGAGTGGTGTCCAAAGAACACGGATCTGTACCCTACATAGCACAGCTGCCAGAGTTTGGAGCTGAAATATTTGCAGGTAGTTGTCTCCTGCCACTCATCTTTTTACCCTGATTAGATTTTCATTGTGTTTTTTTCTCTTGAAAGATGTGCTGTTTAACTTTTCCTTTCTCAGAGCTATATTTAAGCAACATGTGGCAGTTACTTGCCTATTGACACTGTACAGTTTTTTCCTTATGCACAATGTCTTTTTGTTCTTTTTCACTCTTTTCTGTGCACCAGGCCAGACACAGCTTTCTTAAGCAAAGCCAGCTGATTAGAGAGAAGGTAAATAGCCAGCAAAAGCAGCTGTCTGCCCATTCCCTGCCCTGAGCACCAGGATTAACAGTGGGTGGTTCCCTCTTCAGCTCTGTTTAGTGAGATGGTTTGTGAGGGGTTAGGTTTCCATGGGGAGGAACTTCCTTTGCCTGGCCAGGAGTGGGAAAGCTTTATCCCAGACCTCTAGATAACTGTGTGCTATGGTACCTTTGCATTAAGCTTGACCCTGCCTCTGGCTGCCCTGCCTTGTGGGCATTCTGAAGGCACTGAGTGACAGTGTGATGTACTTGTCACTGTGTAGGGGGCTGGTATCTTCAGCTAGCAGACCTCGTGAAGACAGTTGGTTAAAATCGCTCTTTGTTCGCAAAGTCGATCCAAGGAAAGATGCTCACTCCAACCTTCTAGCCAAAAGAGAGACCAGCAGTCTGTATAAACTACAGAGTGAGTGATCTTTTTCTATTTAACCTTACCTCTTCTTTATGCTCTCCCTTGCATTTCTCACCTCACGTTGTCCTTGCAGTTCACAACGTGAAGCCGGAATGCCTGGATGCCTACAACAAGCTTTGGTAAGTGTGTGCGTTGTATTCTCACTTCTTACACACGTTGGTTTGATCAGAAGCTCTTCTGACAATTGGCAAATGGCATAATTGTTAAGAGGGGAGGTGGAAAAAAACAACCTGCTTTTACTTTGGGGGCATGATGGTAAATAATATTCTCGGAGATCAGTGGCAAAAGAGATTTTACTCAGTTCACCCCCTGCCTTCTGTCTTGGGGGTGTCATTTTCCTGAGCTGTGGTTTAGGATGATGCCTTTTGGGAAAACACTAGTGATTTTTGCAGAAACAGCTCTCCCCTTTCCCTTAGTTGGCTTAAAAAAAATGCTCCATGCAGGTAGATCCTGGTATGTGAGCAAATCCCACTGGAGCTGTCATGTAGGAGTGTGGGGAGGGTGGCTATTGTCTGCACACAGGGAGGAAAGGGAGGGATCACTGCTAAGTAAACCTACATGCCACTGTTAAACTGAAGTATAACTTTGAGGAGATGTTAAAAACCCAGGGGTTGACTTTCAGGTCATTTCTGTCCTTCTACTGAGATCTGCTCTTCAAAGAGCTACACAGACCCCTGGGTGAAACCCTTGAAAGGGAGCAGGACTCTTCTTGGTTTTCCAAGAAGTTAAAGCTTTATAAAATGTGTGAATTAATACCATTTAAAATTTACTAATTCAAAGACCAAATTGCAGAAATCTTAGTCCTGTTCTGTCCTTTGGAGCCAGAACAACTGCCTTTTCAAGAGCTTGTATGTTTACATTTGGAAATGCAGTGAGCCTCACCTGTTTTGGAACTGCAGCACTTTCTCACTCACAGCAATCATCTTGTCAGCTAAATAAAACATTCTTAGCATAGCCACACTCTAGGGCAACCCATTGTTTAAGTGTGATGTATTGGTGAGAACTACAACGGGGCTGGAGGGTGGGGAAGTTCCCAACTCCCAGTTGGTGTCCTCAGCTGCCTTACTGGTTGGCTGCACAGCTGTGGGCAGGTCATCTAACTGCTCAGTGCCTTCATGTGTCCAGCTTGAAATGGGGCTACATAACTCAGAACTTTTCTTTGCTATGCAAATAGAAATCCACTAGAATGACATTCAATCATAAGGTATTTTTAGCTTTTTTTTGTTTAACTGAATAGAGAAGCACACTTAGCATTCAGCCACACTTAGCTTTCTGCTTAAAAGCTTAATATAAACATGCCCAGTTATACAAGACAGGGAATGACTTCTTTACCTCCTGAGCTTCCTAAATGTTGAGTGAAAGCAGAGGCTTTTATTTTCAAGGAAAGAGAGAGTAGCAAAGACAGGAACTGCTGACAGCAATTATCTGTGGTTAGATCTATTCTTTCCAAACCAAAGCAAGTTTTAAGTATTCCAAGGAAGGAGAAAACTTCAGAATGGAGTAATAAAAAAACTGAAGCCTCTCTGCATTTCTCTCCTTCTTTCCCTAAATTAAAGATGAACAGATTAATTCCCTTATTCTGTATCAAGTCAGATTAAGGATTAGTCACTAAGTATTAATAAAGAAATACAGTAATGAAGACAATTATGAGAGTTCTTTGGGAATTGCTGTGGTTAAGGATTCCTTTTGAAGAATTAGGAGCAGTTATTTTTAAACAGGAAAAATATGGTGTTCATAAGGTATGCTATGGGTGTGGGTTGGCTTTTTTTCCCCCCTATATATCAGGGTTATTGTAATAGTTTAACATTCCTGTGTAAAGCTGCCTTTTTGGGATCCCATTTTGCTTTGCAAAAATGAACTGAACATCCTTGAAAATACCCTTGGAGAGTCATTCCATCATATTATTTACACTATGTAGGGAGAAATCTTGAGGTACAAAGTGGTAATGAGATTTGCTCAAGGTTGTCTAGAAAGTCAGTGGCAGAATCTAAAGGAAAACTTGCATCTAGTGATTCTCAGTCTAAGCCTATTATTGGATATTGTGCAGGAGCTCATTGCCTATGTAAGAGTGGTAATTATTCAGGGAAAAAATAAAAGGCAAAGTTCAACCAGACTAATTGACTTGCTCATCAAAGTACAGAGCAGTGAAAGCTGTCTTAATTGACTTGGCAATCAGCAAATCTTAATTCCCTAATACTAATGTAGGCCACTTTGAAAGATTGGGGAAAAAAAAGTTAGAAATACTGGAAATAGTCAAACAGAAGTTGTGTTGGAGGTGTTGTTAAGGCAGTTTCACTGTGTGCTTTGGTGGGTAAGTTGCCTCAAACTAAAGAGTACTTTCTGAAAAGGTAGAAAGCACTAAGACTGCATCCACTGAGGTGCAGTCATCACCTCTGCTGTCAAAATACTTGGGTTTATGCATTCAGCTCAACAGAATTAATATCATTGTAACTGGTACAGAAGATTGTCCTTTCCTGGTTTTGTGTGTTCTACCTCCTTTGATAAGGAAAAGCTTTTCCTAAAGCAAATCACCCATGTGTTCAGGCTGCATTTTCTGCCAGCAAGACATCCCAATAGTTCTTTTCCTAATGTGTTGGATAACCTTTTAGGTGATAGACTTAATTTCTTGCATCACAATAGTTCTGCCATGCTGTGTTCTTGTCAGACACTGCAAGAAATGGTAACACTTCCCTGAATTTCCCACAGTGTTGTAGCTCTTTCCCCTGCAGAACTTTGTGTCTCAGCTTTCTCCTCTGAATTTCATACCGTAATGTAAACGTGTGGTGATTTGTTATACATATCAACTGTAGCCTCCCTGAAGGAAATGCAACCTAGTGTCTGTATTCCTTGTTTTCAAGTCAAGAGGTGCTGCCAAAGATTCATGAAGAAAAACACTACCCATGTGCACTGGTGGGGACTTGGAACACGTGGTACGGAGAGCAAGATCAGGCTGGTAGGAGATAGAAGTACAACAGAATGTAAAACCATACAAGTGAAACGTGTGCTTGGCAGGTTTCTTCTCTTTAAATCATCTCTGTTGACAGTAAACCTTTAGCAATGTATACAGTGAGGGGGTTGTGTTGCATCAATTCTTGTCATATTAACATTTACAAGTGCTTGCTTTTTGTCTTGTTGAGTTTGAAAGTAAAACATTCATTCCTAAAATGTGTCCTATTGTTAATGCCCTTTCATGTTTTCCAGGTGGTAGATTTGGGGAAATGCTTGTAAAATGTGGTGCTGTAATATTTTTTGGGGCACAGATCACATTTATGACTACTTAGGGTAAAGGCAGAGGCTTAGAGACAAGAGTTACTCTTGCACTGGCAAGTTTAAAGACTTAGGAAAAGAAAAATAAAAGTATTTCTGTTCATGTTCATATAAGGATGCTGCCTAACTGTGAAAATAGATTGGAACTAGAAATGACTGAAGAGCTGCTGCAGAGGTAACTACAAAGAGAGAAAACCTGAACCATTTTCTAGTCTCTATGAAGCTGAAGGGATGGGAAGTCAGGACTAGAGTGGTGTGCTGATATTTGTTCCATGGCTCCATGGTCAGAGCTACTCCAATATCAATGTCATTGCTTCCTTATGGAAAAATCCACTCGTGCACATCCATTTTTCCTGCATTCACAGCATGTTGCAATATTGACACTGAACAAAAGTGAGGAAATAACAGTTGACCAACCAAACAATGGCTGAAAAGCAGTTCTAAAAGTTGAAGGGAAATTGGGGAATGGAGACAATTGAAATTAAAACACCTTAGCCAGGTCTCACCCCTTGCTGTTGTCACCTATGAACACGGACTGTGCCTGTAATTGCATCCACAGCCTGCCTCAAAAATCTTACTGCAACCCTTCTAGCAGTGGAATAAAGCAGATTTTGATCTGTTCAGTGCTTGTGTTAATATTAGGTGAATATATCAAATCTGCCCTGGGATGAGACAGCAGAAGCAAGTGCAGGGGGTGAATTTGCTCTGGTAGGGATGTGTTGTATCTTAGTCTCCAGTTCCCTCTCCTGGAAAAGGCACAGGACTGTTTTAGAGGAGAGAAAATAGCTTTTGTGAGTCTTTCAGGTGAGATATTGTTGCCTTGCTATATTAACTGCTTGTAAAGAAATCTTGCTATGATTTATTGAAGGGATTTATTATGATTTATTAAAAAGAGAATGCTTTGAAAAACTCACATGTAGATACCTGTTCTGATACTGTTTTAATGGGGAGATCCTAGTAAATGTAACAATTTCAGCATGTTCAGATTTCTTTTGTTTTTTTTAATGTAATGTTTACCTCAGAAATAACATTTGCATCATTTTTCATGTCCTGCAGAAAGTGTGCTGCTCTTTGTGCTTGAGTGATTTCCTGAACTAAAAAGCCTACCCCTCTATTGCTCTTACATGAAGTATAAATCCCATTTTTGGAATTAAGTCATCCTCTTAAATTTGATATAATTTCAACTACAGTCATGTAAAGTCAACACATCTTATTAGCATGGCAACAAAAAATCCTCTCAGAAATCTCCCTGTTACCTTTAATTATATTGCAAAATTCTTCAAGAGAACCCTTCTCAAAAAGCAGATAATTCCATTTTTCTTGAAGTATCCAGATGTGTAGTGCTTTCTTGAAAGAAAACCTATTTTTAAACCTGTTACCTGCTTTTTATTTTTTTTAATAATTCTGTTGTGTGCAGAACATTTGCTACTGTACCATTCCATGAGGTCACTGGTCTGTGACATCCCTGAAAAAGCTTCTTTTTTTTTTCTGTTTTAGTTCATCTGTGGAGATACGAAGGGGGGTACCCAGCACTCAATGAGGTGATGAATAAACTTCGCCAGAATAAGGTAAAATGCAAAAATTAATTGGTGTACTCAGAACAACAGAGCAAAAACCTGCACGTTTGGATGCCCACTTCAGTATCTCATGGCTACCAAAAAAATCTTTGGACAAGGGTTTATTCACATATTCAGAAATACTGAGGTTTAACACCTGAATATTCATGTAGAACTTTGTAACCAGGCCACTGAAATTTCCAGATACGCTGGGGAAATTTCAATTCCTTTACAATTTAAAGGATTTCAGTGTCCCCAAACACAAAGATAGTAATAGTGGAGAAAGGGAGGCTATGGTATACCTGTGGTTAAGGGTGAGTGTAGAGAGGATGGAGCCAGACTTTTCTCAATGTC
>JAOEGS010011441.1:27305-39574 GCA_025447755.1 Corythornis vintsioides | reverse complement strand
AACCCAAAAGGTCACATTTATTTTATATATATATATATAATATATATATATATATATATATATATAAAAATTCACAGATGATAAAAGTTGTTCTCCAGAAAGGGGAATATGTGATATAAATAGAATGATCAAGGCAGTCAAAAGTGAGAGGTAAAAAAAAGTACCACAAAACCCAACCCCCCAGAGCCAATGTCTTTACTTTTTTAAGTGAATTCTGCTGCAATTCGAGTGCCAGAGATGTATTACATTCTTTCTTTAGGTGCTCCTCTCTTCTCAGCCCTGCTATGAATCCCTTATCTGGGTGTCCATCAGAAGCATTTAAATAGTGTATTTTTGCTTTCAAAAATCAAGGTGGGGCAGAGATTCAGGAACTTGGAAGAAAGAGGTGGGTGCATCTTGTTAGCTTAACAGAAGGATCTTAATTCTTGTAACAGTTCTTTGTGTCATATGACTTAGGGTAGAAGATAAAAAGGAGCTCTCTGGGTGAGGTTGCTGGAGAGGAAATGATTTGCAGTGAAACAGAAGTGAAACACCTTCTCTTCTACATACAAATGTTGTATCTTTAAGGGGATGTCAGTATTGATTTCCTTGAGTGGGGTACACTGCCTAGTAAAGGAACAGCCAAGCCTTAACCTTAAGGAAATGCAGGGCACTGTTTCATGTGAATCAGCAGGATTTGGACTTGTGAATGAAGCAAGAGAATTTAGCTGTGACTACCTGTTTTCATCTTATGCAGATTTCTCCTTAAGAAACATCTCCCTGAGCACCAGAAGAGAGCACTGGGGTTGTGAAATAACGTGTCAGCACTTGTCATCTAAATATGGCCCAAGTTTCCTCAACTGAATTTGTTATTTAGCTCTCCTTTTAACAACTCTTGGTCATAGTAGATTATGAAATTGATCCAAAATGTCAAGAACATACTAAAGCATCATCTCTTGTTTAAGAAGGGGAGCGGCCATTGGAAAGTGTTTCTGCCTGTAAGATTATTATTTATAATCTCTAGACTTAATGTGCTATGGGCTAGCAAATAAGAATCTCATTAGGCTTTAATATTTGAAGTTTGTGTCACATCCACCTTTGGAAAGATACTCTTGCTGTTTCTGTTTTTCTAATCATATGCCTCAGTTGTATGCTTGTTTTTCTCAAAGGTCCAGAACCTTGTCAATATCAATCACATGTCTGTGATCAGTACAGCAGTGTGTGGTGCACTGCAAAATACTGAAGGGTATTGTGCATGTGTGTAGAGGGCATAGTGCAGTGCCCTACCTTAGCCTGGCAGACTAAAATCTGTGGAAGCTCTTTTTGCCAAAATTGAAGAGTTTTAAGTGTTCTTCACACACAAATTGACTGTATTTCTGTTGCCATTCTTAGAAGCCTGTTCTTCACTAAACCTGACTATCTACTTCTTTGTCATCTTAACTAGATAGAATTCAAGTTTTAACCTCGGAAGCTGGTTTTTGTTTTCAGGTTGTTTATATAGAAAGGAGATTTGTGATTCCTGCAAATATTTGTTTGCTGTTTTGAGGTAGCTGAGAATTCCTCTGGTTCTGTTTAATTGATGCATCCCATGACAGCCCTGCCTAAAAGCAGGGTTACATACAAAAGAATGGTTACATATACTGCTGTCCTTTACAGTTTTTCTCACTCTGCTGTGGTAATATCTGTTCTAGTGTCTACACTGCATAAAATAGGCACCCTGAAGAAAATGTTTACATATAAGAATTCAACATTTTCAATATTATAAAGTCAACAGGAAGAAAATATTTTAAAATGCTATCCAGTCTCATTTTAAAATGTATGTATATTCTTGGCATTAAATTCTTGACTTGCTTAGGACTAAATTACATATATTATGGACTTTCTGTTTTCACAAGTATTTGATTTGGGACATCTCAAACAACATACTTGACTCTTGAGCATGCACTAGTGCTTGGATGTGCTCTTGTTTATTTTCTTATTAGATCAAAATAAAAATATAGGAAGCTAGACCTGTTTTAATCACTCTGAAGTGATCAAAAGGACTGCTTTTCCTCTTGCTTTTCCAAAAGCCTGTTCTAAAATCTAAAACTCTTTATAATTAATCTGATTTGTATCAGAGTAAAATGGTAAGATATATCAATTTGTGTATTTTCCTCCAGTGTTGTTGAATACTATGGAATTAATCTTTAAAAGCTGTGCTTCATAATCCTGCCTTTTCTAGTGGAGCATCTTAGAATTCAGCTCAGCATGCCTTTTCCCTCACCTCACCTTGTGTGTCCCATGGATGATTTAGCCTATTTCTGTGGCTAAAATCCCTTACCTTATAGGTCTTATTCTTGCCTCTGCTCCCTTGCAGATTAGACATCTTCTGGTGCTTTCACAGAACTCATGATCAGTATTTTCAAAACTTCATATACAACCATAACACTTTCTTGTGTTTTGCTGTTCCCTATGTCAATGTTTTGTGTGCTCCAAAATTTTGTTGGTTTCCCTGTATTCCAAGAAATCTGTCATCCACGGTAATAGGACCAATCCCTTTCCTGGCAGTTGAATAGTGTATGTTGCTGTATTTCTATTGTATTGGAATACAGTGTGTTCAGAAATGCTTAGCATCAGTTACAGGATTTTAATAGAAGAAGAGGGAAATCTGGCTTGTGAAGATGCATAATTTCCAATTACATTATCTTGATGTTCCCATCGCAGCAGTTGAATAGGCAGTAGCATTTCAATGTCTGAATCACGTCCTGAATCCAGCCTACAAATGATTGCACTGTTCTTTACCTTTATTAGGAAGGTGAGGTTTTTGTTTGGTCTTTTTATGAAAGTACCCTGAAATTCCCAATAGCAGAATTACCCAGATAAGTGTAAGTTGAAGTTTTTCAGAATGAAGACCTGAAAGGATTTAGTTACAGTTAAATATTGCCTGCTATTTAAAGAGAGAACAATACATTTTTGCAAGCATGAGATGAGCGCAGTCTATCTGCTTCATGCTGTTCCCACAGCATCCACAGGCAAAGATGCAGGAAATGGCAAAGAGTAGCTGAAAATATCAGCCAGTAGAAAAGCTCTAACATTTGTTATAAGTATTTGACTTAATTCTCATCTCTCTGCAAACCTTGTTACATCAAAGTAGTTCAGTGCCTCTTACAATTGATCCAACGTTTGCTGTGCTTGAGGTGGGACCTCAGATTTTACCTTCCCCATCTGTGGGAAGGTGGCTGAAATATTGCAGCAGTTCAGTGCCAGGAGGAGTTGTTTCACCTCTCCTTCTGCCTAGGTGTTTGCCAAACAGTTGCTTGGGCTATTCATAAGCCCAGGAAAAAAAAAAAAAAAATCTGTTCCAGGCTGCCATTCCCTATGTCCTCCAAGGAATGGTAGATGGATGGAAGGTGTCTGAAGTCAGCTATTTGAACAATCTGTGTCTTTAGCTTGGTATCCTGGCCATAGTAGTCCATATTTTGAGCTTTAGACAAACATTTGATAGTCAAGGATCAACAAAAAACTCGCACAAGGAACCAATTATTTGCTTGTGATAAGACTGGTAATTTTCTTTAAGATGATTTTCTGTTGACTTTCTAAATGTGCTCTTTTAGAATTGCTAGAAGATACAGATAGATCAGTGAGAGAGCAAGGGTGTTTCCTTAAGAGTTCTACTGAAAACTTCTGTATGTTGCTGTTTTTCCCACCTTCCTGCTTTTAGTGCTCTTAGCTTTTAAGTTTTTATCTTTTCTCTCCCGCTGTAAAATTACACAGATGTGATAATTAATTGCAACTTCATCTCTTCCTACATATAGCCTTCTATAACTATCCTATTTAAACATGCACATGATAAAATTGCAAGCTCGAAAGAGCTGTCTGGGCTTGGATGATAGTAATGAAATGATTAATATTTATAGGTGTCAATACTTATGCCTATTGTCTGTCCTAGCTTGTTGTCTATGGCTGAGCATGTAGTTCACGGGCTTTCGTTGGCATTCCAGCTTCTTTTCTCTGGACATGGTGTTCTTGGTTGAGAAAAGTATTGCTTTTCATTAGGGTGATGTAGTAAGATTGTATTCTATCTTTTATGAACAATTAGTCTTTCTGTGTTCACCTGAGGAATTTTTTTCAGTTTAATTTTCAGAAATGAAAGATTTAATGGTGCTTAAAATAAATGAGTCAGTGTCTCCTCCTGCCCCCAATTGTTCTCAAAGAGGAAGCTCTTGCTAAAATTATTTAGGGTGATGCCCCTGACAAAAATATGGATAAACCAAGTCCCAGTTTCCACTGAGGTTCATTATGTTAAACAGGCACAATCTATTTCTCTTTTCTGCAGTTCTCCTTGGCTCTTGCAGGGTCAGAAGCAGCAGTAGCACTTTGGCTGTTCCCAGTTGAGTCATTTGGAATGCAAATCACTTTGCAGTAATGCCAGAGGTTCCCTTTGTGCTGGGCTTTATATAAATCGGGTGACAGATTGTCACATTCCCTGGGCAGCAGGGAATAGGTAGAGGCTTCAGCTTTTTATCCAATCAGAACTGGAGTAGTATTGGGAGATCTTGGTCAGCTTTGCTTTACAGATAACTGTAGATCGAGTCAGAATGCTACATTGAGTGCTTCTGACTGATGCTTTGAGGCTAACCTAACTCCTTGGTGTAAATAAATGCCAAGTGGGGAAGCTTAGCAGAACATGTGCTCTAGGGAATACATTCCACCAGCACCCTTCCCCACCCTCCTTCACTATCCAAACTAGATACGAAGAAGAGAAGTGCAGTTTAGGGACAATACCAAGTGGTATAAAATTATCTGCTCTTGATTGATCGTGATTGAGCGGCAGGGTTTTGGGGTCACAGGAGCACGTGCTGCATCTACCTGAGAATCTTGCAGGAAAGGTGGCTCTAGTCCTGTCATTAAGTGCTGCAGGTCTGAGTAGGGATTCTCTTCCCAACTGGACAAATAGAAATCTGGGTAGATTTTGTTTGAAAATAAAGCAACTGGCAGTTTTTTTACTCTCTCTGAGTTTTGCTGCCTATTAAATATCTTGGTTAGTCTGCATGAAACCAAACTCAGTACATCTTGAATTTAAGTCTCTCTGGAGATCCAGATTAAAGTGGACCTTGTGGGAATCTGTGGTGTACTAGTGATAAATAAGTTGTATCCATAAACTGTGTTGGGTTTTGGTTGATATTCAAAGCTTTTGAGTTACTGTGACATTTGATTCAAAAATACTAATTCCAAAGAGAATGCTAAGTGTTCTTTTCCTACTTTGTCCCGTGTTGCTAGTGCAAGGTATGAATGTCTTTACCATTTCAGTTTTAACTAAAGGTGAAATTTATTGGGAAAGAAACGGTTTTGGAGCTATGGAATTTTTAAAAGTATTGTGCAAATCTTAATTTCTGAGATTATCATCTTTGATTCTTCTGACAGTTCTGTCAGCACAATCAGCAACAGCAGTGTTGGGGAACTTGCTCTGCAGACTAAGGATAGTTAGTAACTGTAAAAGTTACTATTGAGCATGGTGAATAGGAAGAGCAATGAGAGAACATTTAAAATTATTACACAACTCTGTTAAAGCCCCTGTTTTGGAAAACTATGTAGCTCTCTGGGTCTGTCACCCTGACTTGTGCCCTGGGTTTCAAGATGATGCTTTTTGCGGTCTTCCACATACATCATTTTGTGGATACAGTGACTACTTAAAAAATGAAATTTTTACAAGGCTTTGAACAAATTCCCTATGATAAATAGAAGCTCATATTTTCTTTTCACTGTCACACTAGGTTTTCTGTAACTTAAATGCACTCTAAATTCAGAATCTCAGTGCTGAAGTTGCTTGCATTGTAGAGTTCCCCTTCAAGGGAATGTGAATTGGAGCAAGCAGATGGAGCAAACAGATGAGCAGACTTTGGAAGCATTGTGAAAATAGGTCTTAAAAGGGTTTCTAGTATGGGAAGCAAATAGAAGTGGATGAATTAAGAATGGTGCTCTCATCAAGCTTTTTTCTTTTGTCTTTGCTTTTCCCATAAAATTTGCTTTCTTTGAACTTAGATAAAAATTGCTCTGAGTTCAATATCTGCTTTTATTTTTTATGGGGCTTCTGCTTTTCAAACACAGATGCTTTCTCTGCTATGTAGGTGATTTAATTATTTTTCACCAAGTTGTGTAGTTTGATTTTTCCTGTTATCCTTGTACTGGTGATTTTCTCTTTTGGAGAGGAGGTAGTCTAGAGGCAAGCTACTATGAAAACCAGATGGGCTGCATATTCAAAATTGAGCTGGTGAAGCTGAAAGCCTCTTTGGGATCTTATCAAGTGTGTCTTTGTATGGGTGTTAAAATCAGCACTCAAACTTCTGCCAAGTTTTTTCATTTCCCTTTTATTTTGCAAACCAACTTAGTCACTTCTGCTTCTCTCTAAAGTGATGTAGGTAGAAGCTTGACTTTGTTGCTTCTGTGCTGGAATAGTGATTTACATCTCCTTGGTGGCATGTAAAAGCCACATCACCAGTGGGGGAACTTGTGGAGCTTACATTCAAGACCCTGTGTACCAAGATCTGGAACAAACATACTTTTAAAAGCTAGTTTGGACTGCTCTCCAGTAGTTACAATGTGGGAAATACTCTGTAGCCACCAGTAGAGATCAGTTGTTGTGTGGATCCACAGACAGTTTGCATGTTAATGCCCTGATTTGAAAATCTAGATTTGAAGGACAAGCTTTAAGTGCCCAGTAGCATGTTCTGTGTGCCATAGGTGACTTAGATTAAAATCTCCAAGTTGTTAAATGACTTTACATTTGGAAAATCTTGAGCAGCATACCATGTTAATATAAAATGTAAATTAAATATTTTTTTCTTTTTATAGGAACTGGAGACATTGTTGCTGTCATGATTACAGAATCAAAGGTTAAGGAGATCCTGAATTACTTGGAAAAGAATGTTTCTGTCCTGATGGCAATAGCAGTGGGGTCCCGTGTTCCTCCAAAAAACTTCAGTCGGGGCTCTCTAGTCTTTGTGTCAATATCATTCATTGTTTTGATGATCATTTCTTCAGCGTGGTTAATATTTTATTTTATACAGAAGATCAGGTACACAAGTGCACGTGACAGAAATCAGGTAAGATTAATTTTTTTTTCTCTTCCCCTCTTAAGTTCTGGAGGTGATATTTCTATACACAGTAGTTGATGGAGAACTCATGATTCCTAAAAAATGTCCATCAGTGTTCAGAACCTCTCTGTTCTGAGGCAGACCTTTATTCTGGACAAAGATTTTTATATAGAAAAGTGTTTTCATCTTGAGCAACACCAGATCTTATTACATGGCAGGAAAGAAAATAAATGAAACAAAATATTTTGGGGTTTGATGAGCATAAATCCAAGAGGAAGGTAGATTTTATGTTGACTAAATAATACATACTGTGTGTATGCTGGGAATGGGCAGGAAAGTTAAATTGTGAATGAGCTTGTGTAGTGTACAGGAACACGGAGCTAATGTACTGAATTTAGCTATGTTTGTAAGGATTGCTTCAGTAATAGTGAATTCAAAAGTTGTATAAGGCATTTCCAAACTATAATTGATCATAAATGTTATGGTAAGAAGACTAAGGTATAGAGCTGCTGTGTTAACTTTGAGTTTTATTTGAGATCACACTTGTACAGACTGCCTGATTCTCCTGGTCATACATCTGAAGTAAAATTTTGTCTAATGTGCCTTTCTTATATTATTTTTCAGCTCTCTATTTAAGAACTGAATTAAGTATGGCCATACTTCAAGATCTCGACTAAATTAAGTCATCAACTCAAATATGGCTTAAGGTTTAAAAGTAAATATTTTACTAGTGTGGACTTAATGACCCACTGTGTCCATAGCGTGCCTTGGCTTTTATTGAGAAGGGTCAGTAAACCTCAGGAAATCCATTAATTTCCCTTTACCTTTATATGTCTCTTTCAAGGCAGACTTAGAAAGCTGATGACTTCTAGTTGCTGTCCCCCCTTGTCCTCTGAATTAGAGCTAACACAGGAGCTCCCTGTGAGGCAGTGCTTTAAAAGTGCTTTGTCAAACCTAAACCAACTGCAAACTTATAAAGCCTCAGTTGTGACAAAGGATTTCCTTTTCCATTTCTATAAATAGTGTCTGATGCTGCAGGTCCCATGGGCGTCCTGTAGATTTTCCTAAGGATGCCATTCTTAAATGACCACACTGTAACCAGTATTTAGAGTGGTCCCTTGGGTTGGTGAAATTTTAAATATAACTGTTACTCAATGAGTGTCTGCAAAATATTAAATCGTGCCTTCTGCATCCCCTACATGGTTCTTCAGCTTCTTCCAAATGTCTGTGTTTCAAAACAGTCATTCCAGGGGAAAAGAGCTCTTATGACCTTTCTTCTTTCTTTAGATTTTTACAAAGGTCAGGAGAAACTTGATGAAAATTTCATGTAGTTGAAAAAGCTGATCTTATTAAACTTTAATAAGGTGGCAACAGCTACAGCTTATTTTTAAAGAGCTTTGAGAGCTTTCAAAGAGAGAAGGCTGTACCATTAGTGTTGAAATAACTTGACTTTGGCTATGATGTTGGTTTTTAGTTGACACAATTTTAAAAAAAAAAAGGTGAACAAGATCCTTTGTTTTGTAGATGTGCAAGTTGATAATGGTATTTCACATAATTTCTCTTGTGTACTTCCACTGTAGGTATGAAACTCTTCTGCATGTAGTGGTGGCTGTTTCTATCCACACAGTTCTGGGTTTTAGGAACAAGCCTCTGCTGTTGCCCTAACTGATGAAAATGGCAAATCCTGAGAGTTTCCAAGTTAGCGTAAAAAAAGTTTATTAAAATTAGAAAATGGAAGTGATGGAAGTTGTTTAGCTAATGAACTTACAGGTATAAAAAAAGAACATGTATACATTTTCAATGAGTTTTGTTGAAATATTACACTTCCAATGGGAAAGTAATCTTTCTTTAAGACTTCTTGTAGTGCATATAGAATCATATGCAGTAAAACTAAATATAGATACTACCCCTGATTACTTAGGTGGTAGTGCTGGCATTTCAATTAAATGCCTTTTCAACCTGGTTCCTCTCTTAGTAATCAACATTTGGCTATGCAGAGATTACCTACTCAAGCAGTGTGCCAGTATATTCTGTGTCACTAAGTACTTGGGCAAACATGCTTGGTCCAGGACATGTTGCTTAGATCTGCTTAAATTGACCAATTTCTCACATGTTGAAGTTAGAATGAGATTTCTGACTTTGGGGGGAATATGATTTACCCCCCTCAGCTCCATTTCTGATGCTGCATTTCCTACTTACATGTGTGTGTGTGTGTGTGTGTGTGTGTGTGTGTGTACACACATATAACCACACTTCAGTATACTTCAGTAGTTGGCACTGAGTATCTGATTTATTTTTTTAAATCCATGCTCTAAAAATTGGAAAGTAAGAGCTGCTGTTCTGTGGGAACAAAAGGGAAAAAAGTATTTGTATGATCCTAGAGTAACTGTGGCATGATTGGTTGTGGTGGACTTCTGCAGTCTTTATGATTCTCAAATAAATGCAGTCTTCTCAGTTTCCAATTGTATGCAAAGAAAGTGTAGGATACAGGGGGCACACCTTAAGAGGGATTTGATTTCCAAATGTATAGGAGGTGGGCACAATAACACTCATTTGTTTCAAGCTTTGTGGGAGGCTTTGATAGGTGCAGTTTCCGTTCTCAAACAGCCCATCTCTTTCAAAGGCAGTGCTTAGTACAAGATGGAGGTGAGGGCTGAAGTAGGTGAATTTCTCTTTTCCCACTCAGTGTAAACCAAATCTGACATCTCAGGTTCCTGAAACAAGACATGAGCCTTGTTCCACTCAGTGCCCAGTCTCTGGGATCCCAGCTGGCAAACAGCCATTCGTACTTGGCTGGGAGCTGGGCATTGCAGTAGGAATCAGCACTTGAATTGCAGGAATGGCTCTTTCTGTCCAATACTGGTGGCCATAAAAACAGCATAAACCACAAAAAATTAGCTTGGCATCTGAGGTTGAGGATCATCTTCAAACCAGTATTCATTTCAGTTTTATTTAAGTCTGTATTAACTTATTTAGGTTGCATGACCCAATTTTTTTTTATTTTTTTTTTTATGTGAGTTTCAGGTAATAGCAAGAGAGAAACTAGGTTACACTGAGAGGATTTCTTACGTCTTAGAATAAAATCTGCCTGCTCAGGGAAAAACAAAAATAATTCAAGCTTAAGAAGAGAACAAGGGGCATCTTAAAGCACACTGAGTAAAAAGCAGCATGAACAGAATACAGAGGAAATCAGGAAAGCATGTTGCTTCAGCTTCTATCTTGCAGGCTGGGTTTGATTAGTCCTGTCACACAAATATTGGATCACTTTTATGGACTTGTTTATGATCCATGAGGTTTATCCCATGTTTATCTGAGTGTATTTGTGGGCTTGACTCTTTCCTTTTTTTCTTCCTGACAAATATGTGTGCTTTGCTATGTAAGCTTTTTGTCTTGGCCCTCTGCCATACTATGTATGGCAAAGTTAGTTAGTATTGAGCCTGAATAAATAGTCATAAAGGGCAGTAATGAAGCTTGATTATCAGGGTTAATTTGTGTTCTTTTCTTTTGTCGTTTTATTAGCGTCGTCTTGGAGATGCCGCCAAGAAAGCCATCGGTAAATTGACAACCAGAACAGTAAAGAAGGGTGATAAGGTATAATGATAAGATTTCAGTATGGTAAACTTGAGCATCATGTTTAATTTTTGCTGGGGGAAACAATCTCAGTTTTTCCTTTCTGCTTCTAATTTTTCCTCTCTGCTTCTGATTTATGACCTTGCTTTCCTTGCTGGAGGCTTACTTTGTCCCATGGCACAGTATTTTGTGTGAATTTTAGTATCAATATATGCTGTAATTCAGCACTTTTCTTTTTATCTTTTTTTTTTTTTCTGCCTTAAATGCTGCTTGCATTCCATCCGGAAGCTATGAGTGGTTTTGTGTGCTGACTGGGGGTGTTGCTGGTAGGAGTAAATAGGGATAGCATTGTTTATGTGGAATTCTGTAATCTTAAGAGTTGTCCAGTAGGTAAGTTGTGTGAAGTAAAATTAAATGTAAAATACAGGTAACAAAGGACAATCTATGATATAAAATATTAATATCCAGTAATCTGCAGGGGAGTATAAACAGGCATTTAATTAGAGGCAGTAAATGTTACGCCAAGAATATTTCTTGCCAGTATGCAAATTAAAATATATGGTGTGTTAAGTCCTCGACTTTTTCCACTTTTATGAGCAGTATTGATTTCTCTTTGATTCTGAAAAAAAAAAAAAATAGCCCCTTAATCTTGCATAATTTTTGCTCTCTAATTTGCAAAAGGCAAGGGAATTCTGGCAATTATTTTATTAAGATTATTTCCTTGGGCCTTCTTAGTATGATTTCTTTTTATCTTTCTTATCAATGCTACTGGCAATAGAAGATTAGGATGTGATGGAAAAATTTGCTTCCAGAGAGAAGGCAGAAAAGATGTCTTTCTGCTTTCTCCCTTCCTTTGTAGTTTTATTTCAAGACAGTCCACAGCACTAAATCTTTTCTGTGCGTATGGGAGTACATACAGATAATGGGAACTTCTCCACATTAAAAGAAAAGATGCTGTTGTCTTGACAGCATAAATTCAAACCTGGTGACATGCAGGTTGCAGCACAGACAGCTGGAGATGCACACGCAGGTGAACAGAGTAGGAGAAAACCTGTCCTTCAGAGCATCCCATTGGGATTCTCTGCCTGCAGCACTGACTGGTGCTCTTGCCTTGCAGTGGTTCCTGTCTAGGTTGTCTTGCTGGTGGCTTCCTGGCATTGATAAGAATGATGAATTTGAACTAAGAGACAGCACAGTCTGTTTTGTGTCATGTGCCCAAATATTTTAAATATATATAGTACTGGTGCCTGTCTACATCCAAATGATGTGAGCCCTTTTTCATTAGAAATTTTAAATTCCCATGTGTGTGGGCAAATATATATATTTATAACATATATACATTTTCTGTTTTGTTTTGTTTTTAATTATAACTTCAAGAAAAGAGAGGAGTCAGTGATCCTCATATGTCTGGATAAGAATTATGATAATTCTGCAAGTAAGCAGCAGACAAAAATATGGGACTACTCTGAAAGAAGTAAAATTTGCTAGTTCTGGCTAGAAAAAGGAATCTCAGAATTCTCATTAAAAAACAAACAAAAAAAAAAACCAAACTCACAAATAGAAAAACAAAAAAAAAACCAAAAAACCAAAAAACCCAAACAAAAAGTAAAACCCTGAATAAAATAAAAAATTTAGCTCCAAGTTGAA
>JAOEGS010011441.1:0-22450 GCA_025447755.1 Corythornis vintsioides | reverse complement strand
AGGGAGTGGAGCATCTCTCTTATGAGGAGAGGCTGAGAGAGCTGGGGCTCTTTAGCCTGGAGAAGAGGAGACTGAGGAGAGGAGACTGACCTCATAAATGTCAATAAATATGTTAAGGGTGAGTGTAGGGAGGATGGAGCCAGACTCTTCTCAATTTTATCCAATGTCAGGACAAGAGGCAATGGGAGTCAGTTGGAGCACAAGAGGTTTAGGGTAAACACAAGGAAAAACTTTTTTACAATGAGGGTGACAGAGCTCTGGAACAGGCTGTCCAGGGAGGTTGTGGAGTCTCCTTCTCTGGAGACATTAAAGACCCGCCTGGATCTGTTCCTGGGTGACATAGTCTAGGTGACCTTGCTCTGGCAGGGGGGTTGGACTAGATGATCTTCTAGGTCCCTTCCAACCCCTAACATTCTGTGATTCTGTAAACTTGGTCAAACCTTTCTCCTTGCCTGAGACCACAGTTTGGAGGCATTACACTACCAAAAGAAATTTCTAAGTCACTTCTGTGAAATGCTGCAAAGAAGCTTGTGTTGTACAGCAGTGTTGGTGTTAGAGTGTTTATTAGAAGCTGGAGGGCAGCTGGCCCAGGTATGCTGACAGAGCGGAAAAATACCTGCAGGTCCCCTGTTTGGAGGCAGGCCCGCATGTGAGACTCCTTCAGCACCACCAGCCTGGTTGCTGGCCATGCTTTCCTCAGACTGGAGAAGCAGCAAAAGCTGTGTCACACCTGATTCCTTGGTGCATGGCTCCTGAGGGAACATCATCAGCCGCTGTGACTTAGAGCAGCTTGCTAGGAACTCCTCAGATTTATGGTCTTGGGAAACAAGTGACAGAAATATGAATACGGAGAAGGTTTGTGATAGCAGAAAATGCAAATGCTTACTTTGTCAGACCTACTTTTTAAAATAATTCATGTGTTTAGTATCTTTACTGCTGTGTAACTGCTTTTTAACTCTCTTAAGTGGAGAAATCCAGACAGAACCTGAGCCATGGTGATGCTATCAGCAAGCTTTTTAAGGAGTAGATAAACTGCATAGGTAGTAGGCAGATCCATGCTGATCTAAATCAATAAATAACCTTTGGAGAACTGTATCTTTTGAAAACACATTAATAAACATCCTTGAAAGTCTAGGAACCAAAACAATTGAGGCCACAGAAATAGTTGAGATTTTTGGTGCATCTGAACTGTATCAAACTGCTAATGACTTTAGAATACCTCATAATATTACCAGATGCTTGTTGGCATCCATATCAGTTGCCTGCTTCACTTGATCTCAGTGCTTCTGCAGCACTGATTAGCTGATAACAATATATTAAAGTTGTTTTAATACTTCTGTGGAGTCTTGTTGTCTGCTGTTTCTCAAAATATTAGATTTTCAGGTTTGCCCGACTCTTAAAAAAAAAAATCAGACTTTGGAGACTAGAAAGGAAACACAAGCAAATAAAAGCTATTATTTGCCGAACATAGAAAAATATCATCTATATATGTTTCAGAAGATTTCAAACCATTTTCTATCACTTAGGATTTCTAAACATTGTTTCCTGTAGTTTTATGAGTAATAAAGAGAATGCATTAAGACCTAATAACAATAGAAGGGAGTCTGTGTTTTGTTCAGTTATTTGAACAGTAAGCCATATACATATCCAGGTTTTCATCACACAGGCCACCAAAGCAACTGGCTGGAATTCTATTCCTGCAGTATCTGTGAAGTAGATGAGTTCTTTTGCTCCCTGTCCATCTTCTGTAGACTATATTGTACTTTGTAAGTTTCACAGTATCACAGAGTATTAGGGGTTGAAAGGGACCTTGGAGATCTTTGAGTTCAACTCCCTCGCCAGGCAGGATCATATCACTAAATATAATCTCACACAGGTCACAGAGGAACACATCCAGGCCAGTCTTGAAAATCTTCAGAGAAGGAGACTCCACAACCCCTGGGAAGCCCGTTCCAGTGCTCTGTGACCCTTACTGTAAAGAAGTTCTTCCTCATGTTAAGCTGGAACCTCTTGTGATCTAGCTTGTAACCATTCCCCCTTGTCCTATCACAGGACACAAGTGAGAAGAGGCTGTCACTTTCCTCTTGACACTTAGCCCTCATATATTTAAAAACATTTTATTTTTTTTTATAAATAAAAAAGTTTGTGCATCTTTAGTACATGTAGGATATATAGTTGTAACTGACTGGGTTCTAGTTAAGTTGTTATACTTCAGGCTGTCCATCAGTCTTAGTAGCCATAGAAAAAGAAAGTATTTGTGTTTTGTCTTTGCTTATTAATTTCAGGTTGCTTTCCAGAGATTAATTTATTTAATGTTAGGCCTTTTTTGGTCTCTGGTTTTGAAACCCCAAGGGATAGGGAGCAGAGAAGTCCTAGACACCATGATGAGCTTACTGAGGCACAGAGCAGCAAGTATAACCTAAGGAAAGAAGGGATGGAGAGTGTCTGAACTCCATGCTGCCTTGGGGACATGCATGACCTCTTACAGACTGTGCTGATGCCTCAAACAGATGTCAGGAACTCCTTGTTCTGCCACTGCCCCTTCACCTGCTGGTTTCAGAGCACTTTCCTGGATAAGCAGCCCTTGTAATTACTGGTCTTTGTCATGGTCACCACTCTGTTGGGTTTGGGTGTGCCTGCTCTTCCTAGCTTTTTTTGCTCTGCAGTCAAAGCCACTGAAATGAAAGATCTACGTTCTTACTGTAGACAGCTATTCAGACTAGGTTATTATGAGAATTTGCTAAAGCTGTGTTGTGTAGAAAGTCTAGTGATACCCACTTCTGCCATAGAGATGCTCTAAAAAGTTCTTTGCCTTTTGAAAAGTGAAGACAATGTTTCCTTTAATTATTCTAGTTTAGATATGTGTTTTTGTTCTCTGCTTAGTCCTTCTTTGTTATATTTACTTATATCAGTCCCAACTCTGTTACATTTATATTCATGTATGTGACTAAGATTTTGTCTGCAATGTAGGTGGCAATTCAGTGTTCTCTTGCTGGCATTTCTCCTGTGCAAGTAGAAGCCCAGTTTTCATCTTTGAAAGATTCTACATTTTATATGACCATTATATGATGATGGGCATGTTTTCCTTCTTGATATTAAAAAATACTGAATGTAGGAAAATCCTTCTTTTTACTTAGATGTGATAATTACAAAACCCTTTCAAAATCAAGCTTAAGTGTGTTTAAGTTGGTTACGCTGACTTTTCTGGTGGATCTTTGCTTCTTTGTTACACTAGTTACTCTGCCCATGTGGTAGTCCTATCAATTATGAAAAGGGAAACAAAAAAAAATTCCTTTCAGTTATTTCTTCCTAGTTGAAATATTAGTAAAGAGTGGCAACAACAAGCAACAGTTTTTGGTTCTTACTGCAGTCAGCACTCTACACTGGCCATTCTAGAATTGGTTCTGCTGACTTAAGTAAAAAAGAAACTGCATAAATGTTTATCAAAGTAGTTTTCATTGTATAAAATAGAAAAGCTTGCAAATTACATATGTGCCTTGTCTGATCTTCTAGGCATGTTTTCCATAAAGCCTGTGTGGATCCATGGCTTAGTGAGCACTGTACATGTCCAATGTGTAAACTGAACATTTTGAAGGCTCTGGGAATTGTGGTAAGTTGCATTGTTGTGAGATGATCTTCCCATGTGGGACCTTGAACAGGAGAAATAAATGTATGGAAGAAAGGGAGAAGGGTCTTCCAGGGGCTTTTAATCCCTTTTTGGTTTTTAGTCCTTTTTTTATGCTTCTTCCTCCACCACTTTAAGGTGGACTGAAAGAGTAACCTTGGATAGAACGTGCGAATTTGTGTTTCTTGTGTGTGGTCTGAGGGCAGCTGCAGTGGCTGAAATACTTGTGTGGGGTGATTTTACTCAATGTATAAGTTGGCTACTTGTAGAGTAGTTGTCACTGTAATGTGGAATTGCTTTTTTTCCAGCCAAACGTGCCATGTACAGATAACGTAGCCTTTGACATGGAGAGGCTCACCAGAGGCCAGCCAGCGAGCAGGCGATCAGCGCTCGGCGATTTCGCCAACGACAGCTCTCTGAGCCTGGAGCCCCTGCGCACCTCTGGGATGTCGCAGCTTCCACAGGACGGAGAGCTGACACCCAGGTCAGGGGAGATCAATATTGCTGTGACAAGTAAGTTTTCTGTGGCTTCCAGTACTGCTCTGTGGTTTCCCTGGTGTGTGGCAATTGCTGGTGCTATAGCTCTGTGCTGAGGGGACATGGTGAAAGATTTCCCTGTGGCTACAGAAGTGACCTCGGTGCCTCTATAAGATAGAAGTACACCCTCTGGTACCAAAACCAATACCTGTAGGTATGCCAGTGCCAACACTTTCATTAGTCTTTGTCTATCCATTTAGATATGCATGCCAAGAACACTGGATGAACTACAATGGCAACATAATAACCCTTCTGAATTTGGTGACCAGTATGAGAAGCTGGATTGCCAAAACTATTATTTACCCTTTCAGAATACTTTATATACAACAATATATATCAATATTTTAGCTGAGTACTATTTCTGTAGATATTTTCTCCTGAGAACATTAGTACTGGAACTGTGACCTCTCTTAGTAGATGGCTTTTCTTAGAAAATTTGTGAATTAAAAAAAGTATTTGATATACCAAGATTTGAGTATAGTCCAAGTGTTTTATGACATCACAGAACTGCTCTTTGCAAGCTCTTACCTGTAAAATAGCATGAGAAATTTCCACTCACTGGATTTTGCCTAGTGTTTTAGATGTATACTACCACTATATTGAATACAATATGTGGGGCATCATTTTTCCATATGCTGTACAGTCTCAATTTGATGCATGAATGGTTGTTTTTCTGGCTGATTTGCAAAAATAGAGTCCATGCAGTACAACAGTCTACTTTTCTCTTGTTATTTTGCTTATGTGCATCTGCGGTCTATAGTTTGTACTTAGTGATGCTGTTTTCCACTGATACATATGTATCTGTAACTGATGCAGTCCATTAGAGTATTTCTTTAGATGCTGTAGTAAAGTAAATGCCTCATTAAAAATAAAATAAAATTCATCTTATCAAACACATATTCCATATCCAGAAGTGTCCTGATCTGAGAAGGAAAAATCCTCTCAGAAAATCTAGAGTCTTTACAAAGCCAGTAAGTGTCTCATCATGCAGTGCTCAACATCTGAGTCATCTTGTAACCAGCTCTATTGGAGAGAGCAGATCTGTTGGTGTGCTGCTCTCCTTGTCATGGGTGGGAAAATCCTCTGTAATTTAACTGAAACTTTCCACTTCTTGGTTTTACAGAAAGTATTTTTCCCATCTGTTCCCAACTATAGTACTGCTTTTTCACAGATGGGATGTCAGGGTAAAACAAGAAATAATCAGCAAGAGTTCATTCTGACAATGTTTATAAAATAAAGCTTTAGAAAAAGATGTTGAAATGTTTCGATTTTATGGATAACACCTGCATTCTTTGATGCATGACACTTAAACCAAAAGACATATTCAGCAGAAGTGTTTGTCTTCTGAACTATTACTATGTGCCAAATTGATCTTGGGGGGGGAGAACTTTGAGTAGTGAACATTCTTTAATAGCCTTTTTTATAAGACTTGTTTAGTGTGTCTGTATGTATACAGTAATGTTGAAATTATTTTTCCATGTTGTATTCCTGTCTACTAAATGGGAAACTCTAACTATATTTTACTGTTGAACAAGTTATCCTATTTTTAGTTTTGGGTGGGTTGTGATTTTTTTTGTAAGTAACACTATAGCATTTCTTCATGAGGGAGGGGGTGAGGACACAAGTTAAGTGTGAAAATATATTGAGTGTGCTTATGTGAAGTGATGCATCTCAGCAAATCTAAACTGAACCTGACAATCTTCTTTCTGACTTGGTGGGGTGGACAGAGTTTTCATTACATTTTCCCTTGTTCTTGCATTTCACTTCAAGTAATCTTTATCACTAACGCTGGGGCTCAGCCAGGAAATATTGTTGTGCCATGCTTTTTTTCCACACCTCTCTCCACTTCTTCTTTGATAGCCTTCTCCAGTCAGTAACTCTGTGGCTAACCTCCTTCTGCTTCACCTCCTGGTGCCAGTCATGGCTTAGAAGCCTCTTGCCTCCTGCCAGTGGCTGAGGGAAATATTGGCATCGCTTTGACATAGCCTTCTCCCACGAGTGATTTCCTCCCTTTCCTTTGTCAACAGAAGAATGGTTTATTATTGCCAGTTTTGGCCTCCTCAGTGCCCTTACACTCTGCTACATGATCATCAAAGCCACAGCTAGCTTGAATGCTAATGAGTAAGTAAATACTCAGATGTTTCTATATATTTCTGGTGGGTGTGTGTCTGGACATCACTGGGAACAAATACCAAATGAACTGAGAAGGGGGAAAATGCAGTTTTCAAAGAATCAAGTTACTTTTCTGCTTTTCTCAAATATAAGTCTCTCTGTTTAGGTTCCAGGATAACATCTCAAGTCTCTCTTAATTTATATTTAGCTGGACTGTCTGAGGAAATCTTGTTGCTAAGTGGAGACATGGAACAGGGAAAAGAGAAATTGTTGTTTCAGTATTTGATTGATGGTCTAGATAAACATTAGCTTTCTGTCATTAAATCCCCATGCGCAAAAATCACCTGGCAAAGCCAAAAATTATTACCTTTGACAATTTTCACCTCAATTGTGTAGTCAAATTTCATTTAAAAAAAATTATGTGTATTCCTAGTTGGCACATTTTCAGATAAGAAAAGAGGTATTTAAGTAGAAAACTATCATTTTGCTCTTGGGAGAGGGAGAGATGAAAGCAATGAATACACTGTTTCTTAAGTGAAAAGAACAGACAAATCTTCTGACCTCTCACTTTAGTATGCTTAAGAATTATAGTCAAAGGAGTGCTTAAAAATATCCCTGCTTCCTTAATTATTTATAGACACCCCCAATGCCCTCCCTTCAGACAGACTGGACAGGAAAAGACTCCAGCATGTGACTTTCTTTTTTTTTTTTTTAATACACTCTGTGTGTGGGCAAGTATAAATCTGTTCTGCAGATGCATTAACTAGATACATCTAGCTATTTTTATTTAGGTGAATGGAACATTTGGGCTCATGATATATGTTTAATAATTATTTATTTGGGAAGGGAAAGCGTGAACATTTTTCTTTTTTTCTGAACCTCTTGATGCAGCTGAGTTTCCATTACTGTGTTGACCTCTTACCAAAAGTGATGAGATTCAAAGACAGTCTTCTGTGCAGCCTGGAAATGTAGCTTTATAAACTTTTTTTTTTTTCTTTGAGATAAGAGCAAGTTATTTTTTTATTGCTGTCTGGAAAGTGTAAGGTGCCATTCTCAATAAGATGGAAACATCTAATTGTCTCCAGCATAAAATTTTGGGCAGTCTCAAGGTAGTCTTCTTCAGGAGAGGCCTATAATAAATTCTTAGAGGTTTTGGTCATCGGGGACCTTTGGTTTCCACTCCTCTTTTCAGATTGTAATTACAAAACAAAAGTTCTAGATCTTGAAACAGCCCTATTGAGATTCCTGATCATTATTTTGGTTTTCCATTTTTCAAAATCTTGAAATGGCAGCTGTCAATAAGCAACCTCATGACAGCTGTGGCTGAACATGGTTAATCTGCACTGTTTAACATGGTTATTAGGTTGGGAAGTCATGGAGCCAGATGTGTTGTGAAATAGGAATGTCTGCATTTCTGGGCATTTCCACATCATTAGGAGGAAGACAAAAGAACTGCAGCCCATGTAGTATCATCCAGATATGGGTGCTGATAGCAATTGCATTTCTGCCTTGCCTTGCAACTCTTCTCTCTGTTGTCTTTTGGGATTTGGGCTTATCTGTACTGAAAAAAAACAAGAGCTTCTTCACCTTGCCAGACAGCTGGGGCCTCCAGTGGAGTGTTTTCACTGTGATGTTCCCTTAGTACAAACAAAGGGTGTGCTGATGTGTGGAGAGCTCCTCTCCCCAGTGATAGGAATCACAGTGCAGCATATACAAGTGTATACTTAGAGGGAAACTTAAAAAAAACTAGCAATCCTAGAAACCAGAGATGTCAAAAGTCAGTTCTTTAGGTAACTGAGGTACCTAGGTGTATCCTTTAACCTTAACACCTTTCCAACTGAATCTCTTGGGATCTGAGCAGTTTCCACTAGTCCTGCTAGGTTTGACTGCTTATTTGAGACAGTTTAAAATGTGTGTGTATGATACTGGTCCTTAGGTTTACTGTTTCATTAATAACTTATGTTCCCCAGTGCCCCACAAAGCATTTGGTGGCTGAATATCATGCCAAATAGGTGGCAGGTCCCTCTGACTGGGATTTCCATTAAATGCCATAAGAGCACACCTGTAACAGCACACCTGCTTTTTATGCTGTTCTCCATATGAAAAAACAATTCTGGCACACCCTGTATTTTTATGGTATTGTTTCAAGAGGAAACCTAGGGTTTGTTTTCTTATCAGAAGCCACCAGTAACAATATTGAGACCACAATATGCTGATGCAAGTAAAAGTTGCCAAATGTACTGCACTGAAACTCGCCTAAAAACATGTCCTGATGGGTTTTTTTGTTGTTTGTTTGGGTTTTTTTTTTCCTATGTCCTTCCTGCAGCTTTAACATACTTCAGAGCAATAGTTCTGGAGTTGTATGTATATACACATCTAGCTGTGTGCATATGAACACATATGTGTATGCATATATATATGTGCACATACATGTTTCTAAGTAGTTCCTGATAAAAGTAAACATTGTTGAAGGGATAAGAAAATAGGGATCCAGCTGCTTTCTCTTGGTATCATAATATTAATGCACTATTACTATTAAATGTTTTAGGTAGTGATTTAAAGGAATAAAATGAGCACATTTTGCTTTGCTTCCTAGGAACAGTCAGAAATTACCATATAACTTTGTTTCAAAGTCCAAAAAGCCTAAATGTTGGATAGCACCACTTAGAGAAAGTTTTCAGTAGCAGAAGATGTTTCCTTGGAAGTTTGGAAGTGCTCAAACCTCTGACTGTCCTGTCTGTTTTATTGGTCCTGTAACAGTGATGTAAGGAGTACAGGCAGCTTTTAATGCTCTTTGTATAATTAGTAATTTCTCACTAACTTTTACAAGATTATGGGGTTTTTCTATATAATATTGACAGTATTAATATAAATATAATTGTTTCTTTTTTTTTTTCTGCCCCACAGAGCGGAATGGTATTGAAGAAAAGCTTTCCAGCCACTTGCCTTGGAGAGAGACACCTATTTTTATGCATCATTTATCGATCATGCAGCACAAGCAATTTAGTACATTCTATTTTTTCATAAAATATGCTGATGCCAAAGCTTTGTATTAAAGAAAAAGTGAAGAAATAAAAAATAACTTTTAATTAAGAAATCTTATCCTGTGAGAATTTTTTTTTCTTGAACTTCCTGTGTTAGTACTTAAGTCTGACAGCCTTTTGTAAACTGTATAAAGTGCTTCATTTTCTTTGAATGGTTGCATCTTTCCAGATCTATATTCCTCTCCTTTCATTTTGGGACACACAAGGTATCAGGTGCCATTCTCCCACAGTGCTGCTTCTCAGCACTGGGCTGACTACCAGGGCTTATCTTGCCCATTGCTCCCTAACAACTTGATAGGACAAAAAGCTGGGCCAAGCATTCTATCGTGTTTGCCTTGACTCCAGATGGGAACTGGCTTGAAATAAGAATGTTTTCCCCATTTTTCCTCTTGTAACACTCCTGTGTCATACCAGAAGGATTGCAGCATGGTTTTTGTCTCCAGGTCAGGCATGGCTAAAAGTTTGCAGTGCAGTTCTCTCAGCATACAAACCATGAACATTTTCTGTCTTTTTATTTCTCCCCACACTTAATTCTGGTAGAAGTGAAGCAACTCTAAACTACTTCTTAATAACAAGTGTAAAAGTCATGTTTTTACTCTCTGTCATCTGTGAAGCCTCCTTTCAATATTAGTGAAAAGGGTAAGGTTTTGTTCAAATTCAGGTCATGAAAGATTGATAATGGTCTTTAACACAAACTCAACAAAAATGTGTCCCTTCTTGCCATGGCTTTTTTACTGGTGAAGCTGCAGGGGAAAAAAATCTCTCATTGCTGTTCTCACTCAGGCTGTTTCACACAAGTTTACTTACGCAAGCAGCGTATGAGTAATTTCTCAACAGTCAGTTAAAACATGCAGATGTGATTTGCAGCCAAATGCTAATGCTTGAGTTAATGAGATGGGTAGATTAAGGTAACAAATCAGGAAAATAAAACTGACAAAAGTTAAAATCTGTTTTCAGTTGTTTTTGTTGTTCTCGTATCAAGATGTAGACATTTGAAACTTAATGCTGTCTAATTAAATTAACAGAGAAAACAGTTCTACTGTAAGATTTAATTTTTTATGTACAAAGAAAGAGAGGATTTAATTTGATTTTATTTTTATGTATAGGCGCTTTTAGAATTTAGGAACACAGCCAGAGTCTATATTAAAATAGTCTCTTAATTCTTATCTGTCCAGCAAGCTTCAGCTGAGAAGGCAGCTTTTATAATAAGAAATTAACTACATGATAGCTTCAGTACATTTAATAGAATTATTTTTTCAGTGTGTCCTTGTGAAATTTGAAAAAAAAAAAACAAACCAAAACAATAGAGCAGTAAGTGCATTTTGAAAGACTGCACTACCCCATTGAACTTACTTATGAAGAGAAAAAAAACATACTGTTGTCCTGGTAAAATACTGTGTTTGTCAACTGAGCATTGTTGCTGAGAGTAGAGGTATGTGGTTAGAGCATGATTCACGGTACAGGCCATGAAGCAAAAGGGTGACTTTTTGATTTTCTTAACCTGTCTCCCAACATCAGTAGTAAAATTGATAGGGTTGTGCATGTTTCCTGAAACAAAAATCTTAAGTGTGTTTTGATGCTGTCAGGAGGGATGTGCAGGGACAGCCCAAACAACGCAGTTACCCAGGTGCAAAAAGCACCACAAACAGTTCCATGTCACATTTCTTCTGCAGAACAGCAGCAGAAGGGGAAGAGATACTGGGAATAAGTGGTTTATGGGGCTTCTCATGCATCTCCCTCTGTAGAGGATTTAAATCAACTAGGGCCATCTTTTTTTAATCTTTCCTTTGAGCCTCTAGCAATTGTTTCAACAATGTGTTAATAAACCTAATGGCAGTATCTGCTAGGTTAATTACAGGTCAAGCCAGTGATATGAGTTTATCCTAATAATGAAATAAAAATATTCAAAGATGGATTCTGCACCATCCCAGAAACTCCATTTTTTTTGTCTGGATAAACCCATGGAGGAAATTCCCAAAGTTTTTGTCAGCTGTGCTTTTAGGTATCCATATGTGAAAGATGAGTAATGTTACTCTAATATGCATAGTCATAGTAGTAAGAGCAGAAGAGCTGTTCCCTCTTTCCAGATGTTGCACAGCATGCAGGACTTGGCTGACAAAGGGATGTAAGAGGGTGTCACTGTGTCTTGCTCAACAGCTCGCTTCAAGGAAAGGATGCTCTATGAAATAATGCTGCTCTGTTGTTCCTAAACTGAGAGGGTGTCTAAAACTGTCTGAGATGGGGAGTTGTTTGGATTTCCACATTAAGTCGTTATTGTGCTTGAGTAGCTGTGGAGAGGGACTGCAGCTTGTAGCAGAAGTTAGCTCTGATTAATGACTGAGGGCATGAAAATACTTTCAGATGGAGAGGGTACCCCAGATGAGACTTAATCCTGATGCACCTGAAGTGCTACAACAATGCAGTGTCTCCCAAATTTTTGGCCTTGGTATGGGCCCACTTCTGTAGAATCTTATGGTAGGTATAAAGTTCAATTCCAGAGTAGAGTGTTTATTTTCAGACTCAGTGCAAATTCTCTGAAAAGTTCTTTTTAAGTTTATAACGAAAGATAGTGGCAGAAATCACTGAAGGATTCATTTTCGTGTATTAAAACTGAATGCAGGCTTCCTGTTTGTTTTCCATGCCTAAGGGATAAATATTGATCTTTCTTGGTAAGTGCAAAATAAGAACAACTGAATTATAAGCTGAATTTGGAACTGTGGATATTTCTACTTGTCCTTAAAATGCATTTATTCAGTAAATTTATCAACTGGACTGAAGCCACATTTTTAAACAAACACAAACAATTTTCCACATTAAGGTGAGCGTAGCAGGTCTCTGTGCCCTGCTGCCTTTGTTTCTCAAGCTGTAAACTGTGGGCAATGACACCAACCTGCTTATTGGAGCACCTAAAGCTCGGGTGCACTCAGCTGCAGCTGGATTTTCAGCCCTGGGTGGGTTGCACCAGAGAGATACATTAAAGCAAAGAGTGAATGATGTGTCCCAAAAGTGGTATGGAAGCCAAGAGATTGATATCTGTATAGAAGCATGCGGCCTCCCCGGAGGTGGGTGGCTTAAATTTCTTTTGCCAAGAAGCCAGAAAACACCACAGTAAAGAATTTTAGAGGTGTTGAATATACAATGCTTTTTTTTCCAGTTTACTTTAAAATATTTGTTGTCAGGTGACCTGTCTGCCTGTTGATTAAAACTCTCCCTTGAATCTGCTAAAGTCTGGGCGCACAAAGAGGAAATGACGGCTTGGGCTGTCTGCTTCCTAATCCCTTGTTTGATTTTTGTGTAATCAAAACAAAAGCAACACCAAGCTTTTAGAATTCCCTTTGTTTCATTTCAACACTGGCTGTTCAGTGTGTAACATTTCAGTGGGTGGAGGAAAGGGAGATGAAACATCTAATATCTGTGGCTTATTTTAATTGCAAACTGAGACTCGGTCAACAAAAATTAAATGATCCTGACCCATATAACATGTTTCAAAAAGAATCTTGAAATCAGTTTTATCTGTTAGTGTTTCAAAGTAGGTTCAGGATTTTTGTTTTAAGACAGACTATCATCAGCTGGAAGTCATAGTTCAAAGTTTGTACTCACCCTTTTTTTCTTAAAAAAAAAAAAAAAGTATTGCCCAGTTTTAGAAACCTGTAAATTTTAGAGAGAGGGTTCAGATCCAGAAAGTGGGTGTTCATCATCCCCTGCTGACTGTTTCTGTAACTTATGTTTCACCATAGTGCACTTCTTCCAAATACCTGGATATATGCTCCTGGCAGAATGACCAATTCACTCCTATGCAGTGTAATTGCTGATTGCACTCCTATTTCAGTTAGCTGCTACAAGATCAAACATAAATTGATTTACTTATGAGAACTTCACCTTCTCACTGCATATGGAGGAGTGAGCAGGTACTGGTTTTTGGTAAGACAGGTTTTGAGGAGGGTTAGGAAACTGGCAGCAGATACATTGTCCAGCTTCAGTTTGCTGCTGTTCTTAACAGGGACTTATCTTGTGCACACAGGTGTTGTACAGCTCAGGCTGGAGTTTGCTGCAAATAAGGACAGCAGCTTCCTGTCACCACTTGTGAAATGAGTTTGCATGGAGCTTGTCTGCAGTGTCCCTGTTTGATTAGAACTCTAGCTTTTTTTTTTTTTTTTTTTTTAATCCTTGTAAGGATGAGTTCCTTTTGGATTCTATGTCTTTTGGGTGGGTGGCAAAGGAATAAAGATGTTTTGGACAGTGGCAGCTGAATTCTTCCTTCATATCTTTTGTAAGCCCTTTATTTCAGAAGGGTATAGACTGGACTCAATATTTGGCAAAGAAAGGAGGTTTTAAGCACCTACATTCTGCCAGGGCTAAAACTGCAGTCCCCTAAGCGTCTTGCTCCACTGATGCATGAAACTGGAAGCACCTTGGTTTGCTGAGTGCCTTCTTGATGAACTTGGAAGCTGTCCAGTCGCTTTTGATTTGGCTCATGGGGCTGCCTGGCATATTGTAATCTAAACAGACTTGCTCCCAGCTAATCCCCTCTGGGATAGAGAAACTGAGTAATGAAATGTTTTGGCCAAGAGCCTTATCTGATAGATGCTTTCAGAGAGAACCGTTTGTACAGCACTAGGGCAGGGTTCCTTGCAGAACACACATGTGGGTTTGGAGAGCCACAGGAACACCAGGCCACCAAGGGAAAAAATGAACTCATATTCCCCATTCCATCAACAGCCACTTGATGCTTGTTTCGGATATCACCAATTTTGGAAAAGGTAGTTGGGTCTTCTTTGGTTCTGTGTAAGGAGATATATAGGTGCCTGTTATTAGATGAGTCCATGTGGACAGAGGTTGCTTGAGCTCTGAGCAGCACCAGCTGGACAATCCTTAGTGATCTTGCAAAGCCTGCTCATTCCTTTCGGCCACATGCTGGAATGTTTTGTGCTGGTGCATGGCATAGGGAACTGGACACCTACCAAAGGTTTCTGGGTTTCTCAAGGAAGTAGTGCCTGCTTTACCAGGCTGCAAACCAACAGCAAGCATTGAGTGAAACTCCAGCCTGCCCAGCCATGCTCAGACTTGACCAATTTCATCTGAAAGAACCTTTTGAGGAGGGATTGTTCATGTACATGAAGAGCAGTTGATTTGAACTGGCAAGGCAGTACAAGAACATAGATTAACTATTTCACATGGCTATTACTGGTTTATGTTAAAGGGTGTCTAATCCTTGCATGTGTACTGTGTTTGCATTCAGCAACTGCATACAAGGATGCTTTACTCAGACTGTATACTGCTTGCATGTGTTCCTAACAAGGTTTTGTTCTACCTCCTGTAGGCAGTCACTTCTTTCATCGAAACTCTCTGTCCCCTCGAAGCCTGGTCTATGAGAGTGAGTTCTCAACCATTGAGCCTGCCCTGGATATGTACGACGAGAACAAAACCTGAAAGGAATCCATGCTTCCTTCCTGGCCTTTTTTCCTTTTTTTTTCATTTCTCATTCCTATTGTTGTGTACTCTTTCCATGGATCTCCTTTGTCTGAAGAAGAGCTGCTTTTTCCAGAACATGAACCCGCCTTCTCGACTGCAAAGATGAAGACCAGCTGTGGTGGTTTCTGAGGGTGGCATCTTTGACCTGACAAAGAGTTGCGTTCAAGCAAGATTGTCTGATGGAAATTGCTGAGTAACAGCATGGGGAGCTGTGTCGGTCCAGCCGCGCCGATGCAGAAGAGGTTTTACGATGGTCCTAAGAGTTTGTGTTGTACTGCAAATGCTACACGGGAATCTGCTGTTTGCATTTTTTTAATTGTCCAGGTGCTTGGGCAATGTCAGAAAGAGAACTGGTTGTAGAAGAGATGGCCAGTGACTGGTAAAAGCACTCGTATATCTCAGTCAATTCATAACCTTACTGTGAAATAGCCCCTTCTGAAAGGGAATTTTATAAGTGCATTGAGTTTCCTACAACCCACGTAACCCTGGATGATAGCAAGCCAGTCTGACATTAAAGCTGCAGAGAGGACCTGCATTTGCAGAAAGATTTCAAGGAACTTGACTTTTGTGGTTTTTTCTCCACTTTGATTGATACAGGAGAAAAATGGTCTACACAACATATACTTTTGGTCCTTCCATGTGTTCATGTTGAGTGAGTCTCTTTCTATACAGAGGACATTCACAGAACCAGCACTTGATCTACCTGAAAAACATTAGACTTTTTGAAATATGCTGGAATCAAAATTAGATTTCTTTCTCATTTAAATTTTTTTTGGGGGGTGGGGGGGTAAAAATCCACCAAATTTTTCACCAAGGTTTTTTAAAAGCCAGCATGTTGGCATTACACAGAGAAGAGGTAAGCTTCTTATACCTTTCTCCTGTTGAGATCTGCAACAGTTAAATAACAAGCACGTCCTTTAAGCTGTGCCCTTTCCCACTGACTTCAATAACGGGAATACAGAAAGAAGAAGAAGAAAGGAAAGCAGCAACTGCTTTGACACACTGCAGGAAAAATCAATTTTTACTGGCGGGTGACAAAAGTGGTGGGGAAATGAATATTGTTTGCAAGCTTCTGAATGAGTAATGCAGAAAAAAAAAAAGAGCAAGAGAATGACCTCTGTATTTTAGTCATCCACAGTGTTCCTCAAACGAGCAGACGTGGAGGAGCAAGCATTTCTGCTCTGCCTTTTCCTACCGGACAATGCTTAGCTGTTTAATGAATGTTTGGATTTTCTCCATTGCAGTCCAAGTTCCTGTAGGTGTAGAAATGCATTTGTGTTCTTGTAATGTGAAACAAAGCTTCATCCTCTTTGTAGGAATCCTGATCAATCAGTTAACCCAAAACAAAAGGTAAGACATACCCTGTCACACTTTAATTTCATCCGCTTTTGCTACAAGCGGGGGAATTTCCCTTCCTTTATTATGTTTTTTAATTGTATAGCAGTCTGCTTGACATATATGCTTACCTAAGTGTGGTTTAGCTTTGTCTTTAACACGGATGTTTAAGAGAAAAAGAAAAACCCAGCTCTGTATAATGAGGAAATGATCCTCTTTGCCGAGCGTGCTTTGACTTTTGTTGCTGTGCATCAGCTTTATTTAATCTGATAACTCAAGAGTGGGTGGTGTGAAGTGCAGGGAGGTTTTTCTCATAATACCCACATTTATATTTACGGAATGCACTTCTTTAGTCAGTCAGCTCACTCTAGAAAAAAAAAAAAAGCTTAAACCCCAAACTTTTTAGGAGCACAATTTTCACACCCATTTTCTCTGAAGCAGAAGTGACAGTGACAGACAAGACCGGGCCGTGGCTGTGGTGGCCGCAGGCTGCGGCTAGTGGCCTTCCTCATCCTGCGGGTCTGCAAAGTGGGGCAGCTGCCACCGGCTGGCGAGAAAGGGCAGAGTTCCCAACCCCAGCCTGACTGAGCTGCGCCCAGGCCTGTACAGAGCTCGGGGTTGGCAGAGGGGCTGATTGAGCAACCCCTGTTTTTGTGATTTAATCTGCGAGATCACAGCAGGCGGACACGTGAGAGCGGGGGCCGTCCGAGAACAAGCGCCCGAGAGAAAAATCACCTTCTCTCTGGGGTGCTATAGGGCTTGTTTTGATCTGTGGTGGGCAGTCAGGGTACAACAAACTGACAAACACCTAGGTGTTCATGGTTAAGTACAGAAATACTTGAATGTCTCCAAGGAGCGTGCAACAGCCTACCCTGTGTTGCAAGCCCCAGCCACCAGCGGCAGCACAGGCTGGGAAGAGCCCATCACATGGGACACAGGTGCTCTGAGCAAATCCTTCTGGATGGGGCTGGCTCAGCCTGACCGAGGGATTTGCCTGAAGGCCACGGGGAACGTCACTAGGGTGCGGTTTCTGCACAAAAACAATCCTGACAGTTTCTCTGCTCCAGCTGAGACCATTTGCACCAGACTATACGTGAAAGCTAGAAGAGGCATGGAAATGAAAAGAAACATTAGAAAGTACAAAGCCCCCAAAGAGAAAATAATGATGTCATTTATATTTTATTAAATCTCCTCATTTCTAAGCTAACATCTTGGTTTTAATGAGGGAAGGTTTGCCTCTGATTGTGGAGATCAGGGACTGGCATAGTGATATTAAAATGGATTTGTGCTGTAGCATCTTGGATAAGGGAGCTGACAATTACAATTGATGTCCTGGATTTGGAAAACCTTGCAACACTGGAAAAATTAAAAGCCACTTCAAACAATTGATCCCTGCCTGCATGCTGGGACATGCCATAGCAGACATCCTTCTACTTAGTCACATTTAGGATGGGGAGAAGGCACGGCAGCAACATGGGTGATTTTTCTGGGCTGTGCTGGTAAGTTTGAGGTTTTATTTTTAATATTAATCAGTATATAAAAAGGCTTGATGAGTATCATTGTTTTTGTTCTGCTGCAGTGGTGCTGTGTATTGTTGAGTCATTTCATAAAAGTAAAATATACTGCAATCTACCAAGAACTGTAAGTGCCAGTAACTTGGAAAATTATTTTTAAGGTTAAAAATGAAGTGCTTTTTAAATGAAAAACATAAATTTTATTACTTCTACATATAAAAAGAAGCTTTTATCTCCAAGTATTCCCCTGAACTATTTAAACCCTAGCACTTCACCTTCTCTTTTCCAACCTTCTATGAAAGTTTTGCATGTTCCCATAAACAATCAAGGTTTGCTTGTGTTCTTAGAGGATAATTGCCAGTAAAAAAAACAGACTGTAAGTGTGCTTTTAACCTATAATACTAACATTAAGTATTAAGTCTGAAGCATGTTAAAGTTTACTTAATGACACTCTTGATTACTCCCTCCAGTGAGCTCATGTCTCGGCATCTGTTTGCACTGTCCCCTTGTTTCTAGGATGCTTGCTTTGGCACCTGAGTATGCTATAGGAATAGCCAGATATCATACATAAGCCAAAGAAAGACCAAAAAGAGTTCAAGAAATACATTTAGGACTATATTACAAGATTTTTATACATCATCTGTTTTCTTTAAACACACTCATGTAAAATACTGCAAAGACTTGAGAGAGCCAAGAGCTTTACCAGCTACTGAAAGACTGAGAGAGGTCTGCAGGAGGCAAGGGTCACGTTGAGGCTCCAGGACTTGTTTAGCCTAGTTTAGCTTTAAGATAATGCCACCATCATAGGTCATGAGCTGAAGGATGAAGGCATCAGGATCAAGCTGAGGTTCAAGGCAACTCTGCAGCCTGATTACTGGAGAATGAGTTACTTGTTAAAAAAATGTGTATTTTTTTATGTAGATCATAGTAACATTTTTTTACAACAAAAGAAGTAGCATGGCAATGCACAAGCCAGAGCACAATGGGGCAAATACAAGAGCCATGGGACTGCTCCCAGGCTTGTGGGGTGGGAAAATAAGAGCAGAAGGGCTCGGAGTAGGGACCCCTATACCTTGAACCTTCCAAGTGAAGCTTTCACTCCTTTTTCACTCTGTTACACATCCACGTGTGACCTAATTTTCCAACCTGAGATGTGCTGAAGAGTGTGTGATGTGCCATGACAGCTTGCATATGTGTTGTTATATTTAAAGCTGCATTCGGTTTTTTCACTTCCCTGCTAGACTTGCTGCCCCGCAGGGTACTGCTGTAAGGGCAGTCTGTGCTCCAGCATGCTGTGTGGAAACCACTGAGCAGGGGAGGGGCTGAGAGAGGGAAAGATGCTCTAGTTAACCAGACGGGGGGGAAATCAGGAGAAAGATAGACTGTACTTCTGCAGGTTGGTGCCCATCTCTGGTTTGTTTCCAATGCCTTTGAAGTAATAAAGAATAAAAAGTGGTACACTCCTTTCAACACCCCTTCCTCATGAGGTGCTGTGACAAGAGCAGGGCCCCAGCAGGGATTTTGCTCCCAGTGTGGGCTCACACTGCTTTATAACCCCCAGTCAGTGAGGTCCTGACCTGCTGGACAAAAGCTTGACCTCTCAGGGGCCCATCAAGTTTACCTGATGCTTGTGAAGTGTTCTGGAGGGATGAGAGCCATTCACATGAGCCTTTGCAAAGCAGCGCTTACTGACACCTTTTTATCTATGTCACTTTTTTGATCCTTTCATTAACCCACTCTTAAAAAGCCTGTAATGTTCCCAAATGCTCTTAATTCTTCCCAGTTAATCTCTGCCCTTCCATCCCATTGATTACTACCAGTTTCCTCCTCCCAAGAGCCGGGTGAAGGTCCCTGTTGTGCAGGCACTGCCGTTCTCCCGGCCACCAGCATCTTCTTCAGCACTGTGCCATCACATGTCAGCCAGCCCACCCCTCAGAGGGGATTCAGCACTCCAAACCAGCACCATGGCCCATGGAAGCACAGAGGTTCCTGGTGGGTAGTTTCTGGCCAAAGCAGGCTCTGTGGGACATGGGCTGTTGTTGGGGCATGCTCATTCTATAAGTCCCTGCATGGAGCAACTTTTTGCTCCTCAGCCTGCTAGCTTTATGGAGATGTCCAGATGACAGAGTTGTATGTGTAGGTTGTTCAATAATATCTGAATATTTATTCTTCTTATGGCAATAATGTCCAGGGTCTCTGGGCGTGAGGGGCCTGTGGTATAAGATGTTGCCCAAAAGTACTCACTTAATGAGTTAATAATTGTTTTAACATTCCCACGGAGTAAGACACATAGGATTTTACTGAAAGTTGAAGCTATTCGGAGTGATTTCATAGCAAGGCTGAGGTGTAACATGAGCTAGTGTAATATAACTGAGAGTGGGGTTTCACATTCCAAAATTCTTTTGGATGCACACATAGAGTCGCTCCTGCCAGGCACGAGCTTTTCCCTTCTCCATTTGCATCGACCTGCAGCTCACTGCGTCTGAGTCCCTCAGGAGCAAGCAGCTTTACAGTCCCTGCCCTGAGCTCAGCTATGTACGTTTGCTGTGCCATTTGCCTTTTTTTTCCCCCTTCCCGCGTGCTCCAGGGCTCACTTTAGCTTGGCTCTAACATGGTCTTCAGCTGCCCAAAGCTGTCAGGGGAACAAGAGCTGTTAATTCCCAACAGAGCAGCTCTGATGGGTTGTGGTTATGGCATCGCATCGATAGACTTGCTCTCGATCTGTGCCTGTGTCTGTACCACCCTCTGGCTGTCTCCTGCAGTAAAGTCTCTGTCTGCCGGCAGCCTTTGCTGCGTTAGTGAGCATCGTACAGAAAACAGCTTAACAGCTCAGCAACCCTCCCATGCTCCAGTCCAGGAAAGCGTGTGTTTGAAAATAAAGTTGATGCTCATTGCTGCTCTCAAGCCAGGTAAATTTAATAGGACATGTGGGGCCGTTAAAGCGAAGCTCCTGTTTGCAGATTTGTGGAATTCCTGCATCAAAGTCAGTGAGCCAGCATCCCAGCTCATCACCTGACTGGGCTCACTGTGCGTGCACTGGAAGGTGCCACATGAAAAAAAAATACTTCTCGTTTGCCACCACCAGGTAATCAGCAGGCAGACTTTTTCCTTCCCAGCACTGGTAAGGTCTCTCACACTAGTCCTATAGAAGCAAATAACCTTCCCGAGCAAACTGAGCAATAGCATCACTCTTCTGCCTCTCCAGTCAGCCCTGCTGCAGTCTGCAAGTAGATGTTAAATACTAAAAGCTTCTCTGTATGACCATGTCTATTCAGGATCACCTTCTGAAGGCCATGACTAACTATGCACAGAATCCACTGAAACAGGCAGCCTTTGGGCTTGGGAGACTGCAGCAAACAACCACCCAAAAAATCCCTTATTTGCATGTGTGTAAAATGAAACGTCCTTTGCAACTGGCTCGCTGAGAGATGGACTGCACCAGTGTGACCACATCACCTGAAAACACCAGTGGCTCCCAGGGATCTGGCTGAGTGATGGGGACGCTGTGGGGATGGGCACGATGGGCTGTGCAGTTCCCTCCTGACAATCAGATCTTTCCAGCCCTTGTGAAATGGTAGCTTGACAGCAGCAGAACTTCTTGAAATGTTTTGATGTAAGTATCACACTACTGTAGTTACGTGGTATATGCCAATATGTTAATAGTGTATACCAATTAGTTAGGGTTTGCTAATGTATTATATTTCAATAAAAAGCAATTTAAAAATGCAGAGTTTGTGAGCTTGGTGTCTCTCAAAATACAGGGGAATGAGAGCATCACCCAGTGACTCCAGGCCTTCTAATGTTTCTTGTATATGTATATACATGTGTGTGTATATATATATATATATGAGGACGTTGTCAAAAGATCCATTTTCAGAAAGAACTTTTCCCACTCTGCAGTAAATATTGTTTTATTGTGCTTTGCTAGTGCCTAGAAATCTCAGGCCATTTAAAGGTCATGTGGGTTCAAAGTGACTTATGCATATACAGGAGACACAAAGCCCCCTTCCCACGTCATTTGCTGCCTGAGATGGCACCCAAGTGAGCATAGACAGATATAGCAACACAGAGAATGATCCTTCAGCATCTTCTCCCAGTGCTTGATCCCTTCTGGCATCACATACAGCCTCCAGAAGCCTCCATGCTGCTCCAAGAGACAGCTGTGCCACCAGCATAAAGGCAGAGCCTTGAAAGCTCAGCCAGCTAATAAATAATTACGTTACAGTAGTGTACAAAGGCTCTGGCTGGGATTAGGATGCTGCACTAACCCAAGACAGATCATCTCAGGGTTAAAGGATATATGGCCTAAAGAAAACATGGCATTCCTGCCTTCCTGTGAGCTGGGCAATAAGCACAGAGATAGTAGTTGTCAATGTTTTCTGCTGTTGTAACACTTTCAGAGTTTGCAAGGAAACTTTCTAATGGTTATTAAACAAAAACAGCAGTTCACTGAATTACTGGGAAGCTGCCCAGCGGCCAAGAGATTAGCAGAAACAGCATCTCCCTCTCTCCTGTTTTCTGCAAAGACTGTCCTTGGACTTGACCAGAAGCCCCACGTGGGCTCCAGAGCTGCAAAATGAGAATATGAGAACCAAAATTAAACTGACTACTAGGAGGGGGATTCCAGGACCCCCTGTTCTGGTCAGGCATCAGCCAAAATACTGGACGTGCATGTGCTTCACAGCAAAAAGGGTAAATGAATCATCATCTCCCTAAAAAGAAGATGAAAGCACCATCAATCGTGTGCAAGAAAGATGGATATGAACTCACTGTATGGGGTGCCAGGGGCTGCAAGGGAGCTAGCAGATCAT
>JAOEGS010011440.1:0-10912 GCA_025447755.1 Corythornis vintsioides | reverse complement strand
GGGGCAAAGTTTGTACTTTGCTTGAATTCTAACTTTTGTTTACCAAGGTAATAAACCGGTCTTCTCTTCCAGGTGTAGCCAGAAACTTCATGGCTATTTTTTCTAGTGACCTCAATGAAAATTGGTTCCCTTGATTAACTGTGGGGAAAGTGGGTGGTAAAACTGTTTGTAATTAAAAGGGTTTTATACATTTGGAACCTTGCAGAGTCCCTAAATTTTGCATGCTGGTTGTTAAGAGACTAATGAAGTGTGCACTCTGGCCCCATACAAGCTCCATAAAGCTCACACAGAAGATCCTACAAGATAGAAGTCAGTCTCGAATAGGAGAGGTGGTTTTTACTGCTCCAAACCACAAGCACACCACCAGATCTTTGCATTTGCTCCCCCAGTGTTGCAATGGGGAGGATTCCCATTGTAAATCAGTTCCCAATAGCACGAGTGGCAGCAAAAACAAAATCATTGAGGCATAGATTCTTTGATCTTAAAAACGAGTCTTGAAGCAGAAGCAGTAGAAAAACACCAAATAGTGGCAACTTCCTCTGCAAACGATGAAAATATAGAGCAGTGAAAGGGGTGGTGCTGTTTACAGGAGTGAAACAGAAGAAGAAATGGTATGGTAATGGCAAGTGTAGAGTAAACATAATGGACATAGCAAACCCACTCTTTGAGCAGCTATAAAATTAGTCTGTTTCTGCCCTTTCTTTCCTGAAATCTACTCAAATGATGAGCTAAGCATAGTCAGGCCAGACCAGAGGATGAAGAACAGAATCATATTTAAGGTAGGATATAATCTAGTCCTGAAAATGCAGAGCGTTCCGGGCATGTTTTAGCACAATATATGTGTGGGGCATAACACAGGATCAATCCCTGCACTGAGTGCTGTGGAGCTGGTGGCCAAGACACGGGAGGCAACAACATCAGTCCAAAAACAAGCCATAAGAGCAGATGACAACACATTCATCATCTCAGGAATGATTCTCTCTAGTAATAAAAGACAAAGATCTGGCAGAAAAAAAAATCAATTAAAGGTGATGCTGCCAGAGGTATATGCAGTTAAGCTTGTCTACCACTTTCTGTATAAGACCTTGTTTTCACTCACATAACATGCCAATTTTTAACTAGTGTTCAGGATGAGCTTTTCAAATCTGAGCGTGCCTCCAGCTGAATTTTTTTTGGAAACTTCCAGCAGGATTCCTTCTGCTGCCTCTAAGATCGGCATGAAGAGAAAACAGTTTCACAACAGTTGAAAATTTCTTATAATCATCCCAATATCTGTTTCAGAGGGGAAGTTTTACTAAGTAGGAAAGGAATAAGGAGGAAAAATAAGGTAAGTTTCTTTTGTTGCCCTTGACCAAAAGGATCCACCCGAACTTGGCCGAGTTAGAAGCTGCTGAAAATTGTTGAGGTTTTTCTTGTGTGTGCTCAGTGCAGATGGAGCAGCTGGCAGCTAAATTCTGCACAGGCTCCATAGCAGCACTGGACTTGCTAGACTGGATTGGATCTGTAGGCAGTCTAGTCTGACCAATATTCTCCCTGACAGTAGGCTGCACTGTTTAGAGGAAAGGATAAGAAACCCTAGAGTCAGCAGATAGAGATGGGATCTATTCCTCCTTTATGGTCTCATCCTAGTTAATAGTAGCTTATAAAATATGATCAGAATGACTGTCAGCAGTTCAGTTTTAACTTGTGTCTTTTAGAAGTCTATAATTCAACCATAAAAATTCCTTACAGTCTGAAATCTGGCTTATACTCTTAGTTCAGAAGTCAAAATTCTATTTTATTTATTTATTTTTAATAGGCCGTTTTGAAGTGATAGAAAAGGAAAAATACTAATGTAGAAATTCTGGACTTTTTTTTCCACAACTCACTTCATAATTCATTTATTATAACGATGATAAGTTTAAAGCTGTTTCTTTCAAATGCTGGGCAGTCCCTGGAAGTAATGTGAGTAGTTAAGCTCTTCACCATTAGCACTAGACATTCAAATGTGAAGAAGATTCTCTGACCTCAGGATATTAGCAGTACTATGACATTAGGAGCTTATGTGATGTAATACCAAAATAATGTAATACCTGTGGATGTAATGCCTGTTATTCTAGCTTATCATAAAAATAATTAGATCATTTTTAAAGGCATACATACTGAAAAGCAAGGGAGAAATCCTTCTGTCCTTTCATGGCAAAATTCATCATGAAGACAGTCACTCAATTCCTAATTTAAGCATAAGAAGAAAGACATAATCTGGAAGTACCCAGGGGGAACAAGTGAGACGTCCTTGGAGGGGGCAAAGGAGATGCAAAACCCCTTCTGGAAGACCACAGCAGCTCTCCTAACTACCAGGCTTTGCTTTGTAGTGGAGAAGATAGAGCAGCTCTTCCCATCCTTGGAATGCTTTCAAACATACTGAGCTTGGCACCCTGAGGTTAGTGTGATTTTTGAGCAGATAAAAGCCCATTACATGAAAAGGCAGATCCTACCCCCCCTTTTTTTTTATTTTTTTTTTTTTTTTCCCCTTGGTAAGAAAGAAAGAAAAGCCTCATTCTGTCTGCAGTTCCACTGCTTTCAATGGGAGCCTTCATGGAATAAGGTGGGAGGCAGAGACAAGATTTAAGGGAACTTGCTACTTTGGGTGACTCTCATTACCCTTTCACATTTCCAGGTCTAAATGCCCACCTTGCTGAAGAACATGTGAAGTCTTTCAGCTCTTCATTTCCACTCCATTTTAAAGAGCTAGAATAATTCCTATTCTTAGGCACAAGAAAACCATCTTCCACTGCTTTTGACAATTGAAGAACATGGACTGAGGGAATGAGAGGAAAGCTCTATTTGCTAAACACCACATGTAGATTACCACAGATAGTTTTTCTAAGGAAATTTATGACCTGTGTGGAGTAAATAAACTCCGTTTTTGGTAAAGAATCTGCAAGCCAATCATTCATGCTTGCTTAGAGACGTTACTGTTCGTGTTGCTTTTATGTGGAAGGCTACAGTAAAGGCTGATGTTATGTCTAAAATAGACAGTTGGCAGCTCTGGGAAAAAAAAAGTGACATTTCTGACATTACTTATCGTTAGATTCTTGCTAGATTATGGCACATTCACTCTGATTCAGGAAAGAAAGAAAAGATAATGATAGGACAATTATAATTCTTGTAACTAGCATGTTATCTTCATGCACGCACTTGCATGCCCAGCTCCATTTACTGGCAAGTTGTGGCATTTTACACATTTGAAATAAACAGCTCTCAGTTTGCTCAAAATGTTTAGTCAGTCTGAAAGCTGAGGGTTTTTTTTCTGTATCTCAGAGTAAATGAGAATAGGACAGACACTTTTCTCCTGTCTGCCCACCATGCACTCCTATCGTTGCCCTTCTCTCAGGTCCTCTTCCTTGCCCCATTTTATGCTCTGGATCCAACAGAGACTTAGCTGTTTAAGGCAGTCATGAAAATTAAGTGAGAAGAAGGAGCTTTATTAAGTGTCTGTATATCACGTTTTCACAAATATTAGTGTTTTTCATGCACAAGTAAGTTGGTGACTTTTAGTGTTACCCCTTTTGATTTCCACTGGTTTGAGAGGAGAATTGGGATATCTGTTAAGTCTGCCAAACTTAATAGATGCACACAATATGTGTGCTTAGTTTCTTTAGACCATCCTATCTGAAATAATCAGTACAACCTACGAAAGCATTTTGAATTTAAAGCAAGTAAGTGCTTTTCTGAGTGATGATCCCTTGTCCTTAACTCACCCCACTGCACTTCAGCACATGGGTTGTGCAATGTCACTGGGGCTTTGCCTTCTCCAGAAAATGATCTGGTTTTGAGGAGGGGTGTCAGAAACAGTTTTCTACCCTCAGATCCACTCATGCAGTAGTGGATGCTGCACTGGTGTGGACAAGGTCAGGTGGGTTTATTGCTTACCATAGCAAATCATGCCTGTCAGGGGCTCATGGGACAACTTGCCTGCAGAGGATTTGCCTTGGAGTGTATAGAAGAATTTGTTGCAGTGGGTATTGAACTTAACTTTGTCTGCACTGGAAGAACAGTTGTTTTCAACACTACTCCAAGGTGTGAAGAAAGTGGGTGGGGATTTTGACAATAGTTGTCAAAAACACATTTGTGTGGGGAAGGTGCACATCTACAGAAATATCAGTGCTATCCCAGTTCTGTAAAGCTGGGATAGTGCAAAGTCTGCAAAGTCAGATGGGCTGTGACTCTCTGCTGATGTACACTTGCAGGATGGCAGGTGATGAACAGGATTTTTAATTCATTGTCAGTTATCATTTACATAAATACAGGATCCATTGCCACAGAAGTGGACAAAGCTGGGTGATTTTTAAGATTATACAGTCTAATTTAAAGAAAAGTTGACTCGATAGAACAGTTAGTGGAAGAAGTTACCCGTGTGGAAAGCAAATTAACAATACTCTCCACATGAAGCTGATGGCAGAACATATAATGCTGAACCTTGCAGCCCCTCCAGACACTATGTGCTTGTCTGTGATTTTATGTGAAAAAGCACAAGAAAATGTTTTTGCCCAACCAGACTGGACCAAGCATCTCTTAATTATTAGACATTTGTTATTGATTGACCAGCTCCATGGAAGCATCATGAAATAAGTGGATAGTAGTGGAAGTTTGTGGGGTTTTTTTTTTTAGTTTGTTTTGGTTTGTTTTGTTCTGTTTGTTTTGTTGTTTGTTTTTTTCTCTCTGTGGAATTTATTTTTGCAATTGCACAAAGGATAAGCTAGCAAAAAGGGAAGGAAACTGAAGCAGAAGTTATTTACAAACTAATAAAAGAAAATGCTGCTTTGTACAGAACAACATCTAGTTGACCTTTGTAATGAATGCCATAAAATACTATTTTGGCCACAAAGAGAACAAGGTTTTTAGAAGAAATAGTGTTTAACCTGCCTGCCTGCTGGCCTTCCTATCTATCTATCTATCTATCTATCTATCTATCTATCTATCTATCTATCTATCTATCTATCATCTATCTATCTATCTATCTATCTATCTATCTATCTATCTATCTATCTATCTATCTATCTATCTATGCAGTATTTAGAGAAGAAAGCTAGAAGCTCATTCTCACAATTGCATCTATAAAACCTTAAAACTGCACAAGGTCTTTGTCTACTGTGCTGGATGCCAGCAGCATTAGCATATTACCACAGAAAGAGAATCTAAAGTACATGGTGAACTTCACAAGGAAGATTCCAAAAGCCTTCCATCCCTCAAAAACTTTAATCCCTAACAAGAACCTGTCACAAAACCAACTACAATATATGAACTGTTCAGTGCACTCACAGAGTTGATAACAGTATTTTTTTGATAATGATAAAATCCAGAGCTGTATTAGATGGGAGAAAGTAATTTTTAAGGAATTTTGAAACCATAGAGAAACTGTGGAGTGGTCAATCACTGCACTTATACACTTGTAGGATTATTGTATATATTTTTCTAGCATTGACTCTCTCTTTTTTTTTTGGCATTGGTACAAGTTTCTGACAGACTGCATGTCCTGTGGCATTCACACAACACTGCACAAGTACCATGCAGTTATTCTTTGTCTTTCCTAGCCCTGGATATTAGGCAAATGTGAGCCTTATAAATAAAATGGACACTCAAGAATCTCTATACTTTACAAATACTATGTAACAGAGGGGTAAAAACCATAGCAAGAGTAGGGAAAGAATCTCTCCAGATTCAAGAATTCCATACTGGTGCTCTGTTGCAATTCCCAGAAAAAAATGTTTTTTCTGATCCCAGTTGTAATATTGGAAAGAATCAGAGAATCACAGAATGCCTTTAGTTAGAAGAGACCTTAAAAATCATCTGGTTTCAACCCCCCTGCCATGGTCAAAGGGTGACTGGATATGTCCTTTGGCTGATTTGAACACACTGCCTGTAGTTTAAAATCAACATCTTAACATAATTTATGTAATGTATCTAATTAGCTAGTCTAAGAGTATTTTTAAATGCTTCTGTATTTTGTCATGATCCTAAGTTGAAACTGGCAGAATGAAAATTGGAGAGAAATAGCAAAGAAAGTTTCCTAGCTACAAAAAAATGACCAGAGCTGCCAAAGAAGCACCTTATACAAAAGCAAGCCTGTCTAGAGAAGAGGTAAGAATATTCTCAGCATATTCTCCAAAAGAAAGACAGAACCATGTAATTGTGCCCTTGCTTTAAAGCTCTCACTGCTTCCCTGAGTGTTACAGATCACACGTTATTTTACATTGGATGCTTACTGCTAAAATCTAAAATTTAAGGGCCAAGTTCAGCTCTTAGATACACACACACAAATCCAATGAACTCAAAGAGAGCTGTGTTCATATGTTTAGCAATGGAATTTGGCCCTAAATATTTAAACATTTATTCAGAGAAAAAAAACCCCAACAAAACAAAAAACTCAACCAAACTTCTCTGATAGATTTGTATCTCATATCTCACCTCCACAGATCAGCACTGCTGGGCACCCCCACTAATGGGTAAAAAATGTTGGGGATTCATGAACTCAACATTCTACCTGCTCTCCATGGTCTAATAACATGAATTTGGTTCAGAATGTTGAGGAAATTAAATCCTTAGCAACCTGTGGCTGATGTTATTTATTCTGCAGTCCAGGAGTAATTTGATGCAAATTCCTGGCACTATTCCTATATTTCAAGAAATTACTGTTTTGAATGGACTGGTTCTGGAAACTTTCATTATATTAATATGCAATCCAGTAGAACTAATGTCCTCAGCTTATATTTCCTCTGCAGGGGAAAGCTCAGTGCTCTGGCTAATTCTCACTTATCTTTCAAAGGCTCGTGACAGGAGTCCCTAATAAACTAAACATGCCATTCATAAATGGTTAACCTGAGGATCCCACCTGCTCTCCCCAGCAAAATGACCCCAGATATATTTTTGTTAAGGATACAAAAGATTCAGAAGCTTCCAAATTTTCTTCAAGCAAAAAAATACTTCAACTTGTATATCTAAGTAAACAATAACTATCCAATAACTATTCAGACACCTAAATTTGGTCACCTATAATGTCAATGTTGCAGTTAAACTAGTTGTTCCAGCTCCCATTTTACTCAATATTGATCTAAGGCTTGATTCACTTGCCTAAAATTAAGTTTTTAGTGCCATTTTTCTGATGCATTGGGCTACCTAAAAAATTACCATAGGGCTGGCACACACGGTTTTTGTTGTTGGTTTTTTATTTGTTTGGTTTTGGGTATTTTTTGTGTCTGGAGCTCTCTGATCATAGAAGTTACCTTTGAATAACTCTGTTTATAGAGGTGTAATGCAGGATTTTCAAAAAAAAAAAAACAACCCTGTGGTCATTGTAAGAAGAAGGTAGGATCAAAAGCATGTTCAAACTTAGAAAATTTAATTAATATTCATGGCCAGTTGGGCCCTCTGTCCAGGTCTTGCATTGGTCCTTAGAGGATAAGTGAAGCATAAACCAGCACCGAAAAATTACTTGCTGGTACAAATCATGATTTGGGTTTGCTCTGGTGGTTATCTTGGTTGAGATCAAACCTCAAGGGTTGCTTCAGATAATATATACAATTATTAGCATAAGTTTCCTTGATTGTGTGTGGAAACTCCCAACCTCATTTGTGGAAGCCATGGTTTTGAACACCATGCAACAAACCAGCATTACTGAAGCTACAGTCTCAGCTAGGGCAGGAGTTGGTTGCTGGGAAAAGGACCCCTCCAAGTAGTTTTTCTTCAAGTGACTCGACTCAAATCAGTCAGGAACAAAACTCTGCTTTTATCCAATTTTCTATTTCATTCGTATGCTGCTTACTTAAGGGTGTGCCTGTGGTGTTGGCTTCTGAGAGGAGTGTTAACACGTGTGCCAAATGACTATTACAGATTGAAGCTCTTGGTCACAACTGGATTACACAACACAAACTTCTATCTTCAAGATCACGGTGCTACCTAATTCTGTTTCTCCAGGTCTTTAATTTCCAAGCCTTGGAATTGCCTTAAATTCATTTTGGCACAGAATACATAATTATTTTCATATTGTGCTAGTCTACTCTCCTGCTTTCATCCATATGAGCCAGGAGTGAATAAGAGTTGGCAACTCCATACTCAACTATTATATTGCAGAGTACACTTTAATCAGCACCCTAATAAATAGCACACCCAATTAATTGGGACACTTGCCAGCACACCAATGCACTTCCCTACCCTTCAGTGGCTGTAAATGATGGATAAATAGCATGCTCACTGTTGTCTGTAAGTATATTTGTTGTAATTAACAGGTATGATTTGGTGTTTGTTGGCATGTGTTTGTTCCCTCAGTAGCACTCAGCTCATTTTTCAGTAGGATCCCTGTTCCAGTGTGGTTGCAAAGAATAAAGGACAGTTTTCCCTTTTGGTATTTGCTTCAATCATTGTAGTGCTTTTGCATTGAAAAATAAATAGATGAGGAAAGTATTCTATGTATTTCTATGTATTCCTTTCCTATATGGTTTTGACAATAAAGGTGACAACTTAATTAGCACGTTTCTGGTTTAACTTACAGGAGACTTTGCCATGCCATGGAATAATTTATAATAAAGGGAAGGATTTCTGCTACAGCTTTCTAACACTATGGTTTTTTTACCAGGGGTTGCATGGTGGTTTGCTTTAAGATGGTATTTCCTTGAGGGACATCCACAGAAGTACAGTCTATTTTCTGAAACTGGCACATGCTATGGTTTGCTGTATGCATGTGACACTTTCTCCTATTTGGACTCTCTTTACCAAAGAATTAAATAAAATTGAACACAGCAAACCTTTCTAATCCTTGCATTCCTCACTGATTGCTTTAATGGAGACTGAAAAAAAAAAATAAAATCATTGGAAGTAAACGAACATGAAAAGGGAAATGGTACTGGAGAAATCTAAACAGGGGATCTTAAAACCCAGGATGGATATGGATCAGCAAAGGGTAGAAACATTCACATAATTAAAGGAGAGCATAATTTGTGGGTTATCTGAAAAGAATGGTCCATGTTGGCATTTACTTTGACTTGTTGGCAGAAGGAGAAGAACCCGCCCTGTACCACTGCATTCGGTTCCTTATTAGTTGTGGCTTCTGCAGAGGCTCCATCTCTTCTGTGGAGCTTGGAGGATTTTTTTCATTACATAATCTGGATACTTGAAATTTTATTTTTTTTTTTAAGTAGAATTTTTTTTTTTTTTCTCTTGTGTGTGCAAATTCTCTTTGCACCAATGCTTCTATACTGGGTTATTATGCCAAAGGAATGCAAGCATCTAAAGTAACAATGGTTCATTTTCCTTTAATGACTTTGTCGACAGGATGGAGACATTTTTGTGGTGTGATGAATTCACTCGGTCTCCCGTTGTGCTTTCTCCACATGCTTTGGAAACTCTCTCTCTCTCTTTCTCTGAGAATTGTGGCCATCCACTCCAGTAAGAGCTTCATTACTTTATATTCATTGTATTTAAATGACACCCCAGTGGTACTGACCTCCTGGGATGATTGATGTAAATTATATGCTATGTAGGGGAAAATAAAATCTTTTTCTGACTTTTTATGTTCTGCAGAGAAATAAAAAGTGAAAACAAATGACAGAGAAAATCAGGCCTATTCAAAGTGAAACTTTGTAAGCATTATGGTTTGAGCAGACTCCAGTTTGTAAAAGTGCTGAGACAGTTTAGAATGACCTTATGATTTGAAAGGTGACCTGAAAAGAGAAAATAATCTTGTGTGTGCCCTTTTTTGGTTCTATATATGCAAAAACTTTTTACTTTTTTTTTTTTTTCTGAAGTATAGCAAGAATTCAGACGAGTAGGGAGCAGCCACTGTGCTTTTACCAGCTACACAAAGGCCCAACACTAGAAGGAACATTGTGCTTCTTGGTCCTCTTTCCTCCTCTCTTACAGTATTTTTTTGTGTATTGATTTAAGATTTCAAAGCCTGTAGGTATCTCCCTTACTTAAATATTCTGCCAGGAGCTACCACCTGTAGAAGTGGCAGCAAGGGGAATGTTCTTTCATCAGCCCAGCTCATCATCAGGTGGTAACTTCAATCATTTCTGAACTGGTAACCTCTCCCTGCAGTCAAAAGGGGTTTGCACAGCAACAACATTTGCCAGAAAATGTTCTGTCAGTGCTTTTTCAGGTTCCTCACTCAGTCACATCTCCTCTGTTCAAACTCCTGGAAGTTCCATAGTTCACACTGGACATGCTCAACCACATTATCACAGTAATTCTGGAATTTGTATTAAAGAAGGTTTGAGAAGGGCAAAGTAAAAGGCTGACTGTAACTTTGGAAGTTACATACCCTGCAAACCTTCAAGAAAAACAAGATTTTGTGTGGTGAAGAAAGCGCTGTTCCTACCTCTCTTAAACACATTCATTAATTCCAGTTTGTGCCATGGTACAAGTCAGCCTGTCTCCTAACAAAGCTGCACATGTACTTACAGATGAGTGGAATGACTGAACTGAACTCTCAAAAGCCTACAATTAGGTGTTGAAGAAAGAAAAGGTTGAAAGATGAAAGGAAGTGTTCAAAGAAGAAAGGAAAGGTAGGTTAAATGATCCAACTTGCCTAGTCATGCCTTTCCCCATCAACCTTTTGAGCTGACAGGACACAGGAAGAGGAAAGCTGCCATTGTCAGGAATCAGAGAAAACACAGGGCCTGCTTATAGATGGAAGATACTTATCCACCCCTATGCATTTAACCACCCCAGTATTGACTATTTCAGTTGAAAGAGACCTACAACAGCCATCTAGTCCAGATGACTTGGTCAGGGCTAACCAAGTTAAATCAACGTTGTTATGAGCACTGTCCAAATGCCTCTTCACAGAATCACAAATGTTAGGGGTTGGAAGGGACCTAGAAGATCATCTAGTCCAACCCCCTGCCAGAGCAGGGGCACCTAGACCAAGTCACCC
>JAOEGS010011439.1:13069-29481 GCA_025447755.1 Corythornis vintsioides | reverse complement strand
TGGAGTCTCCTGCTCTGGAGACATTCCAGACCCGCCTGGATCTGTTCCTGGGTGACCTGGTCTAGGTGCCCCTGCTCAGGCAGGGGGGTTGGACTAGATGATCTTCTAGCTCCCTTCCACCCCTGACACTCTGTGATTCTGTGCTGTGTTCTCCACTTCAAGCAGGGCCGGAGCAGAGCCACTGCTGCTCTGGGCCCCGTGTTCATTCCCATCTGAGCGCTCGGGAGGGCTGAGGCTCCTCCCCGTGCACTGTGGCATCTTCTCAGCTCCAGAGCACCACAGCCCCTTCCCTCTCAGCACACCGATAAAGAGGCTTTTGTGCCTTTCCCGGTGCCCCCGCCGTGTCCCGGCAGCCCGGGGTGGCCTTGGCGGGCAGGGAGCCCCGGGACACTGCTCCGGGCCGCAGAGCTTCGCTGGCTGCTTGGGAGCTTTGCAGCATAAAGGCTTTTCATTGCCGCCTGTGGCTGCCAACTCCTATTGCAATTAAAGGGTAATCTTTTCTAAATGGTGCTAAATTAAGGCTAAATCCCTCCCTCATGCCACATAAGAGGATGAATCCCCGATTTTCTAAAAACAGCTTATTGTGTGGGCCACCGTCCAACCCACCCGTCCAGCCATGGGCTGGACAGTTTGCCTGGTGAGAGGACTTCAGCTTGCTGCTCAGTCTGTCTACACCCTAGAAGTTATTGACTTCTTCTTGTGTCTAGTTGGAAACCTGGGAGCTGTTTTCTTTGCTGCAAGGTCCTGGTCCCGGCTGCTGTGGTGCTGGGCAGGGACTTGCCCTGTTTGTGCTGGGCAGCATCAGTTGGTTTGCCTTCATCCAGGCATCAAACAGTAATTTAAATTATTGTTTGACACAAGGCCACTGCCACCATGTAAATTAATGAGGAGGGGGCTTAAATTTGACCTCTCTTTTGGGATTGCTGATCTAGATGAATAAACATGATATACAACAAATTTCACCCTTGGGGGAAGGAGGCTGCCTTTTGATCACTTGTTAACAGTAGACTTAATGCCTCTTTTTAACTGAAATGGTGTCTCTCTAGGGCAAGCTGCAATAATTTCTTACATGTAGATTTGTTCTTGAAAATATTCTTAAGGAAGGAAATGCAGTTGAGTAAGTTTGTGCCAAACTCATTCTGTTTATTCCAAGTTTTACCACAAGTTCCGTAGGGGTAAAAATATAATTTCAGGAATTTGAGATGATTCCAGCAATAGGATCTGAAATCTTGTAGTATTATAAAGTATTATGTAAAATCCTCTGTTGTTATATAAGTTGGTTTGGGTTTTTTTTCTTCCCTTTTAATGTTTGCTTAAGAACAGATAAATAAATGTGTGTAACATTCCTACAGAGATCAGACCTGGTTTGGAATTTCCTAGGCTGTGAATAGACTTCAGGAGCACATGACCCCTGAAATAGTCTGGTTTTATCCAAGTTGTAAGAGCTGACCATTCTTATCCTTGTGTAAGGATGCTTGCAGAGGGGTTCAAACTCTCAGGCAGGTAAGTTTAGACAGCTGAACCTTTCTAGAGGTATTTGGATTATAATTGACAGCAACAGAACATGCTTGACATTGCTACTCAGCACAAGTTGAGAACTTCAGGCAAGAGTTTACTTTTTAAAGATAGATTTTCAATCAGCATCTGCCATCTGTAGAAGGGCCACAGGCTGGAGACATGGTGAAATCTTTTGGTAGCCCCAATGTTGGCAAACAAAAGCAGCAGCAGAACTGAAGAGCTGGCTGGACAACTGTGCTGAAAAGTGGCCTTCCAATTAGTCCTGGCAGCAGTTAAAAAGTGAAGTTCCCTCACGTGTGCAAAATCCTACATGAAGTTTCCTGTATGCATTTTTTCAAAGTGATAATGACATTTGTTTCTTTTTAGTGGGTATGGAAGTCGGTGAGAGCCCTGCTGAGGAATGTAAATACCCCTCTGTGCTTCCTGGTCAGCCTGCCCTGCTGACATCAGGCACGTGATGAACTTGTGAGCACAAGAAAATAAAATGAGATCTATTCAGAGGAAGAAAAATACTTCCCTTTTTTTTATTTCTAAGCAATCCTTTGCCATCACTTCATTAGTACTGCTTAAAAAGAGAGAGTCTGAACTTAGGCCTTTTAAATTTCAGTTTCTTTGTATGCACTTGCTGTTTAACAATCACTTTATCATCTCAGTTGTATTTACTCTGCCACACAAACCACAGAGTTCTGCAGCCCTTTACACAGGTATCTCTAAATATCACTTCGTATTTTACAGTAGCCATGGAGAGGGGCAGCAAAAATGAGACTTACCTGCTGAAATGATGAAGCACGGGTAATGACTTTTAACTATCTGGAGGGAGCAGAAAATCCATTCACTATGTATGTACAAAGTCTCAGTCTTTTTGAATGGGAGAATTAATTCTTTGAGACACAAGGTACATTTATATGTTGGCTTATCCATAAACATGTATTCCACAGTTACTTTAGGAATTTTAACTGTGACCTCCTTTCAGACACATCAGAATTCATGGACTTAATTTACTGATCTTTATTTCTGAATGCCTGGTACTTTCGAATAAAGTAACAATGCAGATTATTCAGGTTTCCTAGTTTTGATAATCTTGAACAAACTGCTAAAGCTGGATCCACTCCCTTCCCTTGTAATGTTTGGTTTTTTTGGTGGTGGTGGTGTTTTGTTTTTTCAGTTTCTCACTGTACGTAAACCCATCCTGCTGTCTGAGCATCTTGAGTATTCTTCATCCCACCCTCTGTAGCTCTAGTGTCATTTCAGGTTTCAGATCTTGGCTTGGGGAGGAATCACCAGATGCTCTTATTTTCAAGACTCTTTTCTGGAACTTGTAATCATATATATTTGTTTTCATTTCTAAGTGTAGTTAAACTATAATTCCAAAATTATTATTTTTATAAACTGATAATTTCACTTTCTGTGTTTAATCCTGCAAGTTTTGATACATCATTTAACTTTGTTGTGGTTTGGTTTGTTTTTGTTATTTTGGTTTTGATTTTTTTTTATGTTTTCATTTCCCATTGATGAGTTCAGCCAATAATTTAAAAGTCTACATGAGTTTTATGTTCTTTGTTAGACTTTATGATTTATTAGAAGACTTTCTAATAAACAAAATACCTCTTTGGCTTGACCAAAAATAATCAGGCTCTTTCCATGCTATCATTCAGTCATTTATTTTAAATAATTCTGTTGGGTTTTTTTTTTTCAGTAGCCTGTGATTGTGTTTTTACTATATTTACAGTTTTTTCTTGACTCTTTCCTATTGCTTCCTTGCTGCTGTATTGCTGGCAAGAACAGACTACTATTGGCATGGTTCAAGAGTCTACTGCCTCTGGAATGGAATTGCTAGGAGTATGTTGATTTTCATTTACCTTTTCCTTGATTCCATGGTAACTTGTCTGTCACCTTTTCTCTTCTCACTTAACAGGCACTTAAGACCACAGGAGTGTTGTTAACAGGATTTTGCTTTTGATGGTTGCCAGCTAATTGCTGTTCTACAATATTCTTTCTAGTGTAGCTAGATTTCATAAATAGAAATTAAATCCCTACTAATAAACTCGGCCCCCTGCAACCATCTGCCTTGTGGCTTCCTTGGCTGTTCACCTGTACACTTCTGACCCTAATCTGTTTCTGCTTCCAACAACCCTATTCCCTTGCAGTTCAGGCAGAGTACAACAGCTTTTTTAGCACTAATCAGTGCTAAAAAAACCAGATATTGACCATGTACTGAGTGAGGTTTTCTGAGTCAAACTACCTGCTCCTGTGACCCTCTGGAGTTACTCAGTCGGCAGAGGAAAAATGCCTTTCTCTCCTACCAACCAGCATTAACTACCAACTAGTTAATGTGTGGCTTAAGAAAAGGGAGACTCTCTGTGCTTTAAAGAAGGATATTAGGTTTTGCTTGGGAGTGTCAAGGTGGGTAATGTTAAGGATGCTTTTTGTTCTGGCTTCTTGTGGAATTTTTGTGGCTCCTTTTGATTCTGTTACATGTCAAGGTGCTGAAGCCTTGATAACAAGGAAATAAAAGAATGGGCCAGTGTAAGTGTAGTTTTGATGAATGTGTTAAAGTGTCTTGGTGCTCCAGAACGATCCTTTGTAATTCTACAGAGTTGCAGTTGTTTGTCAGGTTGTTTGAGTGCCCAAGTGAGAACTGGAATTAAGCCACCTCTTGTTTTTTGGTGCCAAGTGGAGTCTATGGTAAAGTCTGAAGATTGTACACAAGGTAGCTGGGTACCTTTTGTTTTCCTGGTGGAAAAAGCCTGTCCTGGAGTTGTCTGGCAGTGATCTGTCACTAGCAGCTAGAATGTGAGGGTGAGGACCCTGCCAGGGCTCCCTGTGCTGCAGAGAGCATCAGTTCAGCCATGTATTGCAGATTCACTGGTGCACACCAGTGACTTGGCCACGTGTGCTATTGCACTTGGCAGTTGCTCTCTGCTGTCTGATTGTAGGACATGTGTTCAGAGAAAGGCTGGTTTGGGGTTTTTAACCCTCCCTTCTTGCTTTTTAACCTTAAAATTGAGGCCCAAGTGTGTCTGTGGCTAACATTTGTCTTTTTGAAATGATATACAACCATAGTGGGGGTAATGGTAGGTTCTGAGTGTTAAATAAATTTGCATTTCAGGTGTAAGGAGTTTTTAATGAGAAAGCTCTTAAGATAACAAGACAAAGCCTGCTTTTGCAGTGCAGAAATCACTGCTAATGGTATTTGACACTACCCCTTGTGCAGGCTTGTATGTGTCAGAGTGATTGAAGGCCATTAAGACCAAAAAGCCTGGCTACAATTGTACTTTTTATTAAGCTTTCTACGTGCAAAGTAAATAAGCAGTTGAGCTCACACAAGCATAGGTAACTTCAAAGTATGCATCACTATGGCTTAGTAACTTCAGCATAGAACTATGCATGTAACCTCAGCTATCACATCAGTGATTCCACACTTACAGAAATCAGAAAATAGTTCAGGTTGGAAAAAGAACTTTAGGATCCCAGAGCCCAGTGTTAACCCCACGCTGCCAAGTGGCTGGGGCAGTGCACCCTGAGCACTGGGGATGGCCTCTCCATGGGCAAACAACCTGCCTAATCAGTGTCTCCCCTGCCAGCAAGCTGCTCTTTGGGCTCCTTTACTGCCTCACCGACTGAAAGTGTGCACAGGTATTTTAATAATTAGGTGGTTTTTTGTTGTTTGGTGGGGTTTTTTGTAGCAGCTCTCAGGTATTTACAGGTGCTGAACTGTGCTTATGCAACTGTATTTCTGACTCCTTGTAGACCAGGGTTTGTTCATGAAAGTCTATTATTGCCACACCAGAGGAAGCCACTGTCCTGTTCAGCAAGCAGGATGGTGATGAGCTTTACATTAACTATGTTTTGCAGGATGTGACTGACTTCCCCTTGTTTTCTCGAGTGGGTGTGCCCCCTCAGCAGGCAAGCACTGTTCTTAGGAGGATTCCCAATGCAATGAGACGCTAGAAGAGGATTACTGCAGAGATTCATGCTGACATAGGTAGAAGATCATTTGTTGGGGAGGAAAGCCTTCCACAGTGCACTCTAAGTACTGAAGAGAGTAGAATGAGGCTTCTAAGCTGTACTCTGTGTGTGTGGGTGGTCCTTTGGTTCCCAATAATTAAACAGTGAGTAGAAGCAGTGTCCTTTCATCCCTGAACACTCCAACTTGCTCCCAGTTAAAACAATAGTCTTCTCGGTTCTCTAATTGCAAAAGCTGGGCTGGGGCAGAGGAGGTGAGAGTGAGGTTATGTCTGATTTGTTGGAACTGTGTACTGAGCCAGGGAGCACTTTCCTTGGTGCCAGCTTGGTCTTGGTCAACCCTGTAGAGGTCTGTAATTAAACATTTCCATAAGCAAGTTCCATTAGTTTTAATAAGCAATCTTGTGTGAGAACAAGGTACTCTATCTTTATTCTATTTTTACAGTAAATTCATAGAAAAATAATTTCTAATATTTCAGCAGTGTCTCCCAGTTGCTGTCTCTTCATGTTGGAGGATGTTGAGCAGGCTTTTATAGCAGGAGATGAGCCCAAATTTCTGCAGTGTCATTTTCCTCAGTTTCAGTCTGTTACTTAACTTCTGCTGCAGGTATGTGCTGCAGTGATGCTCTGAAAGGACTAATCCAACCACAGCTTTTTATAGCAACAATCTAGAATGATTTTCTGCATTAACTGGGCTTTCACCAGAGAAAGCATCCAAATAATATTAACAAATCCAAGCCAGATCAAGGTTGCACCACCTCTTGGAAGCTAAGGTTTGCCTTTGACCCCAGGCTCTTTCTCCCCTGAGTGTGTTGGTGCTGGGTTAGAGATGCAGAATGCCAGGGGGGACTGGTCCACAGCTGCCTCTAGCAAGGCCACACACATCCTCACGGCCCATGCCCCAGGCTGCACTCAAAGTGTTTGCAGATGTTCTAATAGAAACAGATTTTTCTGGGGTGGGGGGAGGTGTGTGTTTGTGTGTGGCAATTTATGGTTGGACTAGATGATCTTCTAGGTCCCTTCCAACCCCTGACACTCTGTGATGTTGTGTAGTTTCAATATGATCTTGTTAAGCTTTAATTAGAGCTAACAGTTTAAGAAAGAATGGATTTTTTTCCTAAGGTTTCTAGTGTCTGTAAATGACATCTTCTCACGATTATTGATGTTTAGTTTAGTTCAGTTTGTTGATATTTATTTACACTTAATGGTCAGTTGCCAGAGATCCAGTGTAATATTTATAGATCATTGTGTTTTTCAGTTAAGATTATTTCACTGTAGCTAATATCTACGTCAGATTTCTGCTCTTTTTGTTTGTTTTTTTTACTTTGGCCCTCACAGTTGCTCAGCTTGAGTGCCTGCAGAAGGGCAACAGGACACTGCTGTTCATCATCTGCTTGAAGTCACTTCTTGATTTGTACACAGGGGAAAGATGCAAACCCTACAGCCTGCCTGACAGAAACAAACTGATGTTGTGAGCTGCCCTGCACAGGTTAAGTGTTCCATCAAATGTAGCAGAAGGGTTTAAAAGTCAGCAGTTGAGGATTACAATTTCTGCCATGTGGCTTTGGAAAAGGTGTCTTTTAGTTGTGCTTTGATAGCCTGGTGAGCAGTGAAGGGCACCCTTTGTACTGGTGAGTACAAGACTATTGTCTCTGCTTTCAAAATGCTTAGAAGTGCTGATGTTCAGCAGCATTATCCCTGACATCTCCATCTACAGCAGCATCTCTGCTTTCAGGTCTTCTCTTCATTGATCTGTTATGGTGCAGGGAAGAGAAAGATGCCTCAGGATAGCTTTTTAAAATTATTTTGATTTTTCTGTCACCCATCAGGCTTGAAATTATCTTGAAAGGAGGATTTTTTTCTGTTATATTTCTCCCCTTTACCTCCCTGCCCCCACATACTTGCCTTTATTTATAAGAAAGCATTTATTTATTTATTATTTTAAAAAACCACAAAAAAATCCAAAACAGCAACAAAGAAACCAAACCAACAAACAAAAAACACACTCATAAAAATAAATCTTGGATGAATGCCCCTTCCAATTGCTGAAAACAACCAGAGCAGCTGCTGCTTGGCCATTGAATTGCATGCAGAAGGTCTTTGAAGCTGGGCACTCCCTGGGTGGCTTTCCCAGTTGGAGGCAGTGGCAGGTTCTGAAGTGATCATGAGGACACCATCCTGCTCATTGTCCCCAGGGCTGAGGAGATGCTCCACACTGGCAGTAAATGTATTTTTTTTTTGGTTTGTTTTTAATGTCAGAAGTTGCTTGTGCTTCTAAGTGTCAGAGAACACATTTTGGGAAGATGAAGGCTGATTTGTAGCATGAGCTGTGAAACAAAACTGGTGTTTGTGTCTTCAGGGGCATGGTGTTTTGGTGAGGAAACACTGAATGAAATACCTGGTGACTAATGTCCTTTGGCTTTGAACTCCAGGCTCTCCATCCTCCCCTTGGAAGTCAGAGCAGACACTAATGAGCACTGGCAGGGTGCTTTGCTCACTGACACCCAAAGGAGAGTGTGTGTGCCTTGAGCACATTTTGATGCCTGCAGTTGAAGGAGGGTGGGATGGATGTGTGGTGGTTTCTGCTAATGCTACAATGCCTTCTGAAGGTCAAAAGACCTCAAATCTCTCTGACTTGTAAAGAGCAACTGAAGGAAAAATGCCTTGTTTCATTTTTGGTCTCATCACTTTTATCCTTGTTTAAAAATATAGATATATTTATTAACTGCACTTTTGTGTTTTGGTTAGGGTGTTAAAAATAATTCTAAATTTTTTTTATTGGAGTTTTGGGTTCTATTGAATTTTTGATGAATAAACAAAATTTTTTTTATTTCCTCTTTTTCACTGCAAGAGTGGCTGGTGACAGCCTCCTGAAAGGGTCAGTTTCTAGAAATCCTGCTTGATTTTCAGCCAGGCAGCAGAAACTCACCTACCAGAGTGCTCCCAAACTGCAAACAAGGGCTGTGCTCAGCAGTGCTACCTGGTGCACACCAATGGCCAGAGCTGTGCTTTCAAACTTCTGAGAAAGGCAAGGGGATTATTTTCAGATAAGCTCTCTTATATCCCCTTTCTCCTGTCTCTGTGCCTGCTTTGCTGGTTGGGTTTGAAACTAATTCCTCTGCTTAACGTGCCTCTTGGAGAAACACTGTGCACTCTCCAGTCTGCTTGTGGTGACTCTGTGTGGTAATGTCCTAACCTGAAGGGCTGAAGCAGCACTTAAATCACAGCATCACAGAGTGACAGGGGTGGAAAGGACCTAGAAGATCCTCTAGTGCAACCCCCCTGCCAGAGCAGGGGCACCTAGACCAAGTCACCCAGGAACAGATCCGGGGGGTCTGGAATGTCTCCAGAGCCGGAGACTCCACAACCTCACAGAGGGGATGAAATGCAGTTCTCCAGTGGGTTGATGCTGCTGAGGGACACTGACTCCTTGATGAAAGGTGAATGGAGCAGGTTGTGGCAGGTGGGTGTGCAGGCTGCACTGTCAGCCATGCCCTGATCCCCTTCCAACTGACAGCTTCATCAGAGCCAGGCTGCCTGACTGCAGGGCATTGGTGCTTGTCAGGCTTGTGTGGTTTGCTGCCAACACTCTGCATGTTGTTGGATTGATGCCATTTCCATGACGTTTTTCAACCCTCTCTTTATACTTTGGAAGATTACCTCTTAAGCTCAGAACAAGGCATGGAAGTAATTGTTTGAAGGATTAGGCTGGTCAAGAGCAGAAATTCACAGGATCCATGAGCATCGTGGTGCTGTTTGCAGACAGGACATCAAGTTGGAATGAAAAAATACTTCATTGTGTAATTGCTTTCTAGTCTGTTCTGATCCTGGATGCAATCATGGCAATCAGTGTGCTCCTACTCTCTTCTGAAGATAGATAGCCCTTTGCCACAGGTGCTCACATGGAAATGTGTGACAAATACTAGTCACAGCTAGTGTGCAAGTCAGAAGTGAGCACCAAGTTTCCTCCTGAAGACAGAACTAAGTGCTCTTCCTGGCAAACTTCAGTTTATAACTAAATTAAATGAAAAAAAAAAACCCTTCCTATTACAAGGATTGACTTGGAAAAGTGTTGCAAAGAATAAAGATTCTGGGGTGTTACCATGGGTGAAGTTTGTCTTTTCTCCAATACACTGTAGAGATTTCTTTGTGAGATAAATTGCTTTTTTTGGACTAGTGCTTAGGTTGGTTTCACCTGCTTCTTCATACAGTGGGAGAGTGCAACAGGGGAAGGATGAAACTGAAACTAGATAACTTGTTTTTCTTCTGGGATTTTTTTTTTTTTTAAGCATCTTGATTTAATTTGGAAGAAACCTGTTTGATATTTCCTCACAGATACCTTGATACTTGACAGGGGCTCAGTGCAGGTATTTGCTTGCAGGGAGGCAGAGTATAATGAAGTGGAAGGTTGCCTGGTCAGGAGACTCAGCAGGTTTTAAGTTGATTTCCTTCTCATGTTGATTTTTAACCTTGGCAAAGACCTTCAACCTCTCTGTGTCTCAGTTGCCTTCATGGTAAATGGACTGGAACATTTCTTCCCCTTTGTGAGAGTTGAATTTTGAGGATGACAAAAAACATTACAAAGCCTCAATCTCCTGCTTGTCATTTCACTTGTTCCAGCATCTTCTGGAGCAGCAGAAACCTAATACCTGCTTGTAAATCCTTCCCTAGCATTAGATGGATATTAAAGCAAATGGAAACCCTTCTATAGTTTAATGCAAGCCTTGATCATGCAAGTTTTCTCTCCAGAAATAGACCTGAGGTGCTAAAGTCTACAGTGTCAATTTAACCTGAGCTTTTTTTTGTCCCTGTGTGCCATCTCAGAGATGATTAACTCCCCTGAGGTCTCTACCTCCTACCTGGTGTGTGGCCTTTATGAAACAAAGGGATGATTTATGCTTGGGCAGGCATCCACAGCATGAAAACTTGGAAATTAAGAAAGCAGCTTTAATGTCTCATGCTATAGGGAATCAGTGCCCAAGGAGCACAGCTACAAGCATCCAAAGACATTTCTAGGTTACTTTTTTAGGGAAAAAGTTTCTCTCTTTCTGAAGTCTCCAGCTATTACCCTTTTTGCTCCATCCCTTGCCCAAAAACAAAACCCAACCAAAAGGCAAACAAAACAAAAAACCAAGCAATGCATTATTTATTATTGTTATTTATTATAAATATATTTATAATATTATTTTGCAGTGCAGTCTTCACACTATTTTTTGCTACAATTTTTGCATTCTGAGTTTGGGGATTATCTCTTGTTGTTTTTTTTTTTTTTCAGCAGCTTTTCATCTTGAACTTCTATAGCTAGGGATGAATGTTGGATGAAAAGACTGTGTCTTCACTGCTGCTGCCTTCAGCTTCTGCTGCCTGATTTGCATGTGCTTATCAAGGTAGTCTTGATTCTAACAAATGCTGCCGATGCTTCTCGTGCTGGATCTTGCATGTATTTCTACATCTCTTGACTCAAGGGCTGTCATATTTAACAAACCTTTTCACATGACTTCACTTTGGAAGCAAAGTGATTCTTAGCTGCCTCAGCAGTTTCTGCAGCTGAAGCCAAGCTCAGTGTCAGTAATCCCTTCAGAGCCTTTAGACTCCTTGGTTTAGACCTGTAAGAGGATCCTCCACACCAAATCATCAAAACAGTGGAGCCTGGGAACAAGAGGAGTTGTGATGATTTAAGGGGAGTGTTTCCTTTTGTCGTTCTGAGCTGTTTTCACTGCCTTCATTGCTTCTGTGTGTCTGTGGTTTATCTCCTTGGAATTTAATTTAAATTTAATTTCTTCTTTTTTTTTTTTTTTTTTTTTTTGGATGGGTCACGTCAAAGGAGTATCTCTGGAGGGAGAAGAGAGGATGCTACAGCCCCTTCCCTGCTGGGTTTGGTGTGGCCAACATCTGGCTACTAGCTCTTGTAACAACATGTAGTGTTGCTTGAGTTAGGCACAATTGCATGTACCCTTCCAGGCAGTGCAAGGTCAAGTGTCTACCTAACAGGCTAAATTAGCCTTCTGTCATCAAATCTTCTCATCCCAGCAGCAGTGCACTTAAGCAACATAGTCTAAATAGAGTCTTCAGTAGAGCCACTTGAAAAGAAAATAGAAAATGAAAATATATTCACTGAATGCACAAAAGGAATATACCTTCTCTTGCTAAAGTCTTTGCTCCCTGTAGACACATGATGGTCATAATGAATTTGCCATTACAAAAAAAGTGCAGTGCTTGGTGAAGCCACAGAAAACATATTTTGTATTGAATCTGCTAATCAGGAAGAATTAGGAGCTGAACTGGTGCAAAAATGTTGTAATTAAGTTCAGCCTGACAATGCAGAAACATGGACAAAAATTCAAGTGGCTTTTAGTGCTAATTAATCTTCTGCTGTGTATTAACATACCCTGATTAGTTAAATGTTGATGAGACATTGAACTGTTAGTAGTAGCAATAGCATCCAGTCATATGAATCCTAAAAAGGATTAATTTTTAAGGTCTTTTAAGGCTTAATTTTTAGGTCTCTGATGCATCAGGAACAAAAACAAACTTTATTTTAGCCTTTTTTTCCCTTTATGATTGTGTGCAGCTTGGTTTCCAGGAGTGTCCTGATTCTCAACAGTGAACATGTCCCCTGTATAATACCAGTGATGGTGCAGCACCTAAGGATTTTGTATATACTGTAATGCAAAAAAAACCCACAACACCCAAGGCCATTCATTTAAGGAAACAGAACTGGTGCACAGGATGAAAATCTGGCAGCATAGGTGTCATTTCTGGAAGATCTTCTGTGAACCCAGGCATCTGTCCTTCTCTACCTGCAGATGGAGAGGGGAAGAGTGGCTTTGGAAACACTCATCACTTGTGTTTTTTGAAGAAAGGTTTGACATGCTTGATATGCTGAGGAAGAGAGGTCTGCTAGCAGCTTTGTACAGCAGGAGGGTGTTAAAATAGCTTCATCCCACCAGCTCTGCTGCCCAGGAGATGATGGGGTGATGTACAAGGCATCCCCAGCTAGGATCTGTTGTTCAGTCAGGTGATGCAACTTGAGCAGAGTGTTAATGACAGTTAGAGGTTGAAAATGTCCTTGGATGGCATTAATTTAAAAGTCTGAAAGCAATTTAGTTCTATGTGAAGTTTCTTCTGCACCATTGTTAGGATTTTTTTTTTGAGTAAGACATTCACATTTAGAATGTGTGGCTTCAGGGTTGTGATCAAACAGCAGAAAACTCTTTTCAAAGAGGATGAAATGATCCTTTCTTGTCCCCTGTATGAAGAGGCATTAGCAAACTCAGTGGGGTTGTCTCCAGGAGATAAACAATGTCCAGTACTTGTCTCTAGGATATGTATAAACTGGTCAAGCAAGTACCTGCATCCTTTTGAAAATCCAACCTTGGTTTCTGATGCATGTTTTGGAATATTTTTCTTATGTTGGTTCTCACCTGTTTCAATCATAGCAACCAAAGAATGTGAGAAGCTGACCAAAGAGGTGGGGAAAAAAGGTAGAATTTTTGTTTTTCTTTTTTTCTTTAAAAATATTATTAGGCTTCTCATGTTTTCAGCAGTCTAGTTCAGGAAATCCCAGAAAATATGAAAGCAAAATGAGGGTGCTTGGCTGAATTTCATGGATTTTAGGACCTGCTTCTGGCTAAGTAGAGGTCTGGAGTCACAGATCAAAGAAAGAGGCAAGCAAAGCAGCATTGTTCTGAATTCCCAAAAGGCACAGAGAGTCTTGTTTTGAGCACAACTGAAAGAATTTTTTGCATCTCCCACATCAGAGCAGCTATTCTGAGAGGAGCACAGCATTTGTAACTCAAAAGAAGTGTGTTTTGGAGATTCATCACCTTTTGGTGTGATGAGTGAACATCTGCCCATGAAGCAACCTTTTCAAAAAGGTGAGCTTGGAAATGTTAATATTCTTGTGAAGAAGTAACAAGTGTGCTAATCTTCAATGAATAAGGAATATTTTGTTCTCAAAGCTTGGAGTTTGATCTGAAAATCTCTCTTGGTGTGATGGGTTTCATGCAATAACTGTCTGCTGATCCATAAGATAATTGAGATCAAATTCCTCTTACAAAATACCCAGGGGAATCTTGTGATCATCACACCTAGATGAAACTTTGCCTTTTATCTGGTCTGTTTTGTTGGAAATGGGGACTTTAAACTCAGTCTAAATGCAGTTTGATCCAGGGCTTCATTTGAAGTGATCTGGTTTTGATAATTTTAAAAACCATCTCAGTTATGCGAGGAGTCTGCCTCATCCATTTGGTGTCCAAATGCCTTTTCCCATTTGTAATACCCGTGGAGAGTTTTGAATTCTTGAGTTTTAAAACATGATTGGCTGAAAATTGAATTTGTAAAAATCTTAATTTTTAGCAATTAGTTTTTCTGGGCCATTTAAGAATATCACAGCACGTGTTTGCAATTGAGGCTGATGTAAGTAATGCTGCAAACATGAAAGTTTGTTAATAGCATTTTGCTTGATGATGGTTATTTTGGTAAACCTTCATGATCTCATTACTGTCCATTTCCCATTGGCTTCAGGGGGGCCATCATTAGAGGTTGGACACCATTCCCTAGTGATGAAGGACCTCTGTAATCACAGAATCATTATCATTCAGGTGGGAAAAGCCCCTTGGGATCAGCAAGTCCCAACCATCAGCCCTACTCTACAGGATGGCAGCTTGATAAGAGAATTCCTGGCAGGGGTTCACCTGATCTGCAGCTTCCCAATCATCCAGCAGCAGGTTAAGAGAAATATCTGACAATCAGCATCTGGATCACTTGGTGTTTCTCAGGGCTGGTCTGTGCTCTTTGCAGGGGGCACCACAGAACTTAACTGTGAGCACCCTGGCTGAGAAGCTTTTCGTATTCACTCAGTCTAGAGAGAAAGAACCATGAAAGTGGGAACAGTTTTATTCCCTATTTTTCTACCTTAGTAGATGGAAATAAGGATTTGTGAAGAGGACGAAGAGCAGAGTGACTTTTTCTCTGGGTTTTTTTTTTTTTCTATGTTCATGTAAAAGTGGATGGGTAGATGCTGGAGTAATGGACATGTATGGGTTTCATGCATATCAGTAAAAAGTCAGTTTTCCTTTAATAGTTTGATTTAAAACAGGCCTGGGCTGCAGCCATAAAAAGTAATTGCATTGCCCTGTAATTTTGCACGATTTTGTTAAATTTCCTGCTCCACACAGGCTGTTGCAATTATGAAAATGGCTTTTAACATGAATGTATAAGATTGTTCTTAAGTATGTACAAGAGCCATAATGAAGCTTGGTTAGAATGGAGGTGCTTTTTAAGCATTCCTTTATAAATCTAGCCAGATGGAATTGTTCCAGGCTGCCTGTACCAATGGCCTTGTCTGCTAAGCAGGTTGCTTGTGTTCTGTGCAGTGTCAGAATCCATTTACTGATGGTTCTGTACCCATCAAGTTAATGGGAGTTTCTGCTGGACCTTCACAAGCTTTCTGGTTGAGAGCAAATGGGAGAAAATGACAGAAGAAACTGCAGCCCACAAAGGGTGGCAGCATCCTTTGGTAGCTTGTTCCTGCAGTTGCTTTATGTGAGCTGACACCTGCAGTTCCTGGTTGGTTGGGTTAGTCTTGTCATTGGGGCCAAGCCAAAATAAAAGGCACTTTCTAATAAGGGAATCTGAGTGGTTTAGGGCATGGAAAAAACTTCTCAAACATAAAACTTTACTGAACTTCACCTTGCCTTGGCCAGGGAATGGAGGGATGTGATGGAAGACTCTAGAAACAGTGAATAATGACTGACAGGACATCCCAGAATAGCAACACACCTTCAAGTGTTGGAATGAAAATGTTCTCTTTTGTGAAACACGGGGAAACTTGTAATCTGACAAAAAACGACCAGCTAAGAGTGTGATTTAAAACAGAATTTATTGCTGGGAGGATTTTACTGAGGCAAAAAATACATAAACCCATGAAAAATAAGGGGATAATTTACACGGGTCACAAAATGTTGATATCTCTCCCAAACTTACATGAAGCATTCTGAGTCAAGGCTTCAGGCAATCCTCAGTTCTGGGGAGATTATGGGGCTTCTTGCACCTTTCTCTGAAGCATCTGGCATGAGCCTCTGTAGAAGACAGGATATTGGATTAAAATAAACCCCCATCAGTAACCCTGGCATCCTGCTAAAAGCAAATGGTGCCACTTCACTGGGCAGATGGATGCCCAGAGCCCCTGTCTCTGTGTCAGAAATGTGCAATGCATTGATGCCTAGAAAAGGTGGAAAATTCTTTATGGAAAACACACAGTGAATTTGAGAAGCTTGCATATCTTTATATTTTTTGTTAGCCCTTTAACGTTTATGGAGATCTTAGGTATTAGGCTTTTAAGCTGCTTTGTTTGAAACTCATTGGACAGGGACTTGCACAGATGGTGCTTTACTTTCTGTCTGAAATGGGATGCTTTTTCATTGCCTTGGGTCATTCCAGTGAAGCTGGCTAGAATTTCTCCAATGGATACACACCTCCTGTAGCTCTGAATTGTTTATCTGAACTAAAATTTGGTGTGATAGGAGCAACATGTGGATACCTTCAACTATTGGCAGAGCTAGCACTGTCAGTCATCTGTTTCAGCCCCAGTATATTCAATAATTGCTGTGCTATTAATGACAGGTCTAATATACAGAAGTAATAAAATAGTGAAACCTGCTTCTTTTCAAAGCAGGGTTTTTTTTCCCTTCTAGCAAAAGGTGATTAGTTGCAGATGTAATCATAACTGGACAAAGAATTTTATGAGATGTTGATCCATCCTTGACCTGGCTTAATGCCTGATATTAATGTTGACTATGCCAACCTGCCTTATGGACACTAGAATCCCAAAAGATCCTGTGGCTTGGAAAGCTCTAAATACATCCTTGACTGCATGTGCAGCGTGGTAAAAATATAGACCTACTTAAAATGTTCAACTCTTGGCT
>JAOEGS010011437.1:45596-58663 GCA_025447755.1 Corythornis vintsioides | reverse complement strand
TAAAGGAATATTAAAGAAAATACTCTTCCTGGTGGAATAATGTGTGTATATATATATATATTTATATACATATATATATATATACACAGACATACTAAGCTTTGAGAAGTATTTATACTGGACTTTTTTATAGGTAGAGACAGTAAAACATCAGTGTTGGCAAAAAGTCTCACACTCTCTGTTCCTGGAAGCTCTTCTGGTACATCATCAGGTAAAAATTCTTTAAAAACTTTTCTAGAATGCTTTTATCTCTCAACAGCAGTTTAAAACCCAGAAGATGTTGGCATTTCTGGGTCAAAGTGACACCTACAAAAAGATTCCACTCCTAGAACTGAATGTGTTTTCTATGATTTTTAGTTTTATTTTATATTGTAGTATATAAATAGGTGACATAAGGTTTATTTATTGTAATTGAAATATTTTAATCAGTTTCTTCAGGTAGCATAGGTTGTCAGAAAATTACATAAAAATATATTCTTAATTACTGAGGAAATGCAATGATGAGCATGTTTAAAATTCTGCTATTTATAATTTTAGGCAAAGAAGACAAAAAATCCAAGTTGGTTCGAAGCCAGTCTTTCAATACTCAAGCACTACATCCAAAATACAGCAACATAGACAAGTGTCCTAAGTATTTTTATTCTTATCATTGCTTACCTCATAGACAGCTGTTTACTTAATAGACAATTGTTAAGAAATTCCATGCACTGTGAAAGTAGTGATGTCTCACTGAATTGTGATGTAAAGTTTAATCTTTCTGTTTATTAAGGTTTGCAGTTTTTAACTGAGGAAAGAATACATTTTAAGGCATGCTGAGGTCTACAAATTTTTAGGAATTCCTTTTAAGTCAACATATGTCACCTTTTAAATTAAAAGTGTTCAATATGAACTGCTAAATATAAATTTGTATGGTTCTTAAAGAAAATTCAGCATAACTTTCTCATTTATTTTTTTCATATAAAACCCCCAATATTATTATTAAATGGCAGAATTATACAAATGAGAAGACTTTTCTGAAATAATTTATTGTGTTTTCTTTGGTTTTAAGTAAAAGCTCTGCTACAGGATACACATCTTCAGTATCAGGAATGGGAAAGGGTTGTATGTTATCCTTCAGTGGTAAGTTACAGTATATTTTACATTACTTTTATTGTGAGGGTGCTGAATACATGGGCCTCATTAAACAGGCATACTGCAAGATGTCATTGTCCTAAAGACCACATAATAGTAGATGTCCAATAGGTTTGAGCACTAGTCTGTCTATTTTTATGGATATTTTTTTTTTTTTTTGGTGAAACATTTGTTTAAAGTTACATTTGAACTAGTGAAAGTAAAATGGGTTTGACTTTTCTTGATTGGATTTTGGTTGTCATAAAAGTTGTGTTTGCAGTTTGCCTCCACCCATTTGATGTATTAAAGGGATGTTATGGATATTATACTATAGGGATATTAGGGATATTATAGGGATACTTCACTAACAATTTAAGGGAGAGAAATGTCTTTTTGGAAATGCCCCTCTCTCCATTTGCTGCTGAAGAGTTTAGATAATTAAAGGTTAGAATGAGATTAATTCATCTCTAGAGAAACCTGTCTTTCTCCATTCACTAGCAATAGACACTAGAGAACTACTTTAGATGAAATAGCTAAATTTTAAGCAGCTAAAACTTTGCCCATCAATCCCACTATTTCCATATTTTAAAAGTATTAATCTTCTCTTCCAAACTGTGTCTTCTAATTCGTTTTATTTGGAGTTTTCCTAAAAATACTTAAGAAGAGTTAAGTGTAAAACATTTCCTTACAGAAAATTAAACTTTTGGATAATTGCTATAGGAATTATGCCACTATTGCCACACACACACAAAAAAAATAGATCATTCTGTTTACTCAGTGGATTTTTTTTAAGATTTATTATTTTTTAAATCCTTATCTAAGCTGCAACTCTTTATTGCAGATGATTCATTCCGAACTCATTCCACTGGTAATAGTGGGAATGTTGCCTTCCCTTCCAGTTCTTCTCGCAGCTTATTTAACTCAGCTGACCAAAAGAACAATGGGAATAAAGAGAGTCAGTCCCGAAAGACAAGCATGTAAGTGATTGTAAAAGGTTAAATCAAGCATATGGGCAATATTTGCAAAGGGCACTTAAAAGAGCAATGTAAAATTAAGCCTCTATTTATGATACTTCTGCACCTAGATGTTAAATTACTAAAATAGCAGGGTAGAAGTGTGATGTGTGCAATTATAAGTGGTTTTAAGATTGTCTTCCTTTTATTTAGTCTTTCACATTGTTTCTCTTGCACGTTTGCATTCAGTTGGTACATTATGGGGAGGGTGGAATGGGACAAAGTGAAGCTCAGCACATTTGATAGTAGCTACAGTCACAATGATTTAGTTCCTGTAGTTAGAGAAATAAAATGTATGGGTAGGTACTTTATTTTTTCCTTTTCTTTCTTTTTATGTGCTTACATATATTTATGCATTATTATGTAACAGTTTCATGATGAATTTTGAGAGTGGTGAACTGCTACTGCTGCTTTTTATTAAGGCTGCCTTCTTTGCCTTAATTTAACCATCTCAATTAAAAAAAAATGAATTGTAGGAATCTCCCTCAGGCTAGTTTTCTTTAAACAAAAGCCTAAACTGTTCAACATTTTGCAAGAACAAAATAAAAAATGCATTTGTTTGCTCCTGGGTTAAAAGTGTAACAGAAGTTTGCTGTGATTTATACTTTGTCAAATCTCTATAACCTCCAGCAGCTAACTTCCTGCAGATTCCTTTCACACTATAAATTGTTCTAAATTACTATCATTTGACTAACTGTAATTTCAGTTGCTCAAACTGAGACTTTTCTTTCTCTGATAGAGATTTGCTTTTTTAGCCAAGGCAGAATGGATAAAGGATAGGAGTTACCTGTAGCAAGAAAAGGAGGTTGTTTGGGAAGGTAGACTTCAGTAGGAACCAGAAGCTGAGTAGTGTGGGGAATGCAAACTGGGCTGTGGATACAACAGGTATCAGACAGAGACTGAGAATGAGGAGAGCACAGAATGTGAGGCTGTGAATTGCCTAATTGAATTTACTAAGACCCTGCACCAAATAGGAAGAAGGAAACACCTTACACTGGTTTGCCAGGTATAAAAATGAAGTAGTAATGATATCTTGAGTCATCCTTTCTGATGAATTAAATTTCTGTATGACTCAGATTTCCACTCCAGTATTTTCAAGTTCCTTTTAAAAAACAAACCAAAGCAGCCCTCTCCAACTTTACTCACAGAAATAAGTTAATAAAATTCCTAAAATGTAAAACAAAACACTCAAGGGTGTAACATGTAAAAGGAAGTTCTCTGAACAGCTTGCATTTAGACACTTGTATACATTATATTATGATACAGTCTCTTGCTGTGTAATCACATATGATTTATTTTTCTACTTCAATTTTACCATTACTATATTGATCTGGAATGAAATCAGTCTTTACATAGTGACCTGTTGTTTTGAAAACTGCTTTTTAGAATAAAAAATGTTGGAAGATAAGTAGCAAGTGAAGGCACACTGTGTTGAGTCAGTGATTTCACAACAGAAGTACCTTAAGGTGCCAAGTCAAATTGCCCTCTGTCTCTGCCTTTGGCAGAGTCTAATGCCTTCTCTTAAATATTACTCACAGTACTTACTTCAGACTTTTTCTAGGTGATTATTAGGTAGTCATGATTTCAAAGTGCATGATTTCAAACTCGATAGTTAGATTAGTAGACATGCTGATATTTTCAGCCATTTATAAAGTAAATGGAGCATGCATCTTGAGTATGTAAAATGACCTGCAGTGCTACATAGTTTGAAAAATTAGATGTGCTCAAAAACCCATGTGCTTTCCCTCTAATCACTGTATATTAGTTCAAATTATAGCAAATTAGCTCAAATGTTGTACATTTTTTTTAGCACCCATTATAGAAATTCAAACTACTCATCTGTCTCACAATGATTTAGGGAAAATAAATGGATTGATATTCACAAAGCAATTAGATACAAAGTTTAAACTTTTTTTTTTTTTTAAATCACAAAAAAACCTTTCCAGATTTCAAAGGTTTTTCTATCTGTCACTTAAAATAAAACTGATATCTTTTGTTTGAATACAATGGGACAGAAAAAGACACACACAGAGCAGTTTGTACCCTTGTCTTCAGGCAGGAATGTGAAATATAAGAGACTCAGCTTCAACTCTCAATGTACCAGTTCCCAGTGGATACCTTGAGAGCAGACTTTTTGAAAGTAGGTATCTGATCAAACACAATGATCTGGATGCTCTCTTTGGTTCAGAAAGTCCCTAAACTGAATAGTTTTAGAAGCCAAGAGTGTATACTAAAGGAAGAAAAACATTTTTGGAGGCAGAAGAGCAGGCTTAGGATGACCTACATTTAGTTCTGAATAAGCGTTTTAATGTTCTGTGTTCTTATGGGAAAACACATCTCTCAAGTTGCTATGTCTGCTGCACTGTAGATTCAATTTCCCCTTTGTAATCTGGCCCAAAACTTAATTGTTTTAATAAGAAATGGAGCAGCTCTACAAGGACGTATTAAAAGATACAGGTACAGGAATGGTCTGTGGTAAATACATTCATCTGCATAACCTTGTTGACCACAGATGTGTTAGGTGACCTCATTTATCCTTCTTTTGTTCAGGAAGTCAGTCCTGGTGGTAAATATGAACATATTAAAGTACAATAATAAAAGTCAGTTTCAAGGAAACATTATTTTCTAATTTGAATAATGGAAAAAAAGATGATATCCAAATATATAAGTAGTTGACAAAAATGACTCTTACATTCAATTAAATTGAGGTCAAATTGAAGAGGTGCTCATGAATGTCAACATTTATGGACTCAAGGCAGAAAAACTTGTGTGAGAAAATAATAATTTAGCATATATTTAGACCATATCATCATGTAAATTTACATATGTGCTGATTAAATATTGCATTGATCATCTTAATTCTGTCAATTCATAGCTGTTAGTTTATTTGCTCTGCAAAATGAGTAAGGCAACTTCTAATGTTTCTTTTTGTAAGAAATTATGTGTGTTTGTGAAGAATGGAAAATTGTGCAGTAATTGAGGATTCTTAGTTCAAAGTGATACAAGTTTGGACAAAATATTTTTTAATTTCTTAAGTGTAATATTCTCCATAAAACTGCTCTGCTGACTATTGGCAAGTGTGCACTTTGACACTACAGTGCAATTTGCAGGGATGAAGAATTTCTCAGTTCATATATTCATACTCTTCCAGATTTTTTTCAAATCCCAAAGTTGGTGTTGTACATAATTGAGGTCTTTACTTCAACATACTCATGAGTTCAAACATTTTGTCTGTCTCATTTCAGAGATGTGTGCCAATTAAAAGTGCTCTCTCTTTTTTTTATATGTTAATGCAATAAAAAGAAATCTCAGCCAATCTGATCCAGTGCTCACAAGCAGGTGAAAATCAGATGACCACTGGCATCAGTACCACTTTGCTAGACCTTAGGTAATAATCTGGCAATAGAAAATCCAGCTGTATAGCTTAATGGTGGAATCACAAAGGAGTTGAATACCTGTTTTAAGCACCTTACAGGAGAGAATCCCAAGAGGCCTTACATTAATTTGCAGAGCAAATGTGCTCTTCTTTCTGTTGAAGAGTTACCAGTTAGATAATGAATCATCCCAGTGCAGCAGAGTTTATTACACATGATTCATAAACACTGTGTTCCATCAAGCAGTCCAATCTTGTCTTCTGCTACAAAATAAAAGAACTTTAAGCTTCTCCCAATCCCTTTCTCCACTTTCTCCAGATTTTATCATGGGTTAAGCTGGAAAATTCAGCATTATTTGCAGCCATGAGTAGACTGCTTTTATTACCTTAAGCATCTTATTTAAAGGGATCTTTATATAACCTTCTTTAGAAAACTTAATGGAGAAATGCCCTCTTCTTGTGAAGAATGCCCTCAGATTGTGTCCATTTCTCTTTTTCAGTGGATATAGCACCTAGTAATTTTTATAGTTACAGCAGCTAAGAGTTTTATCAACATGTTGCAGCAATAGGAGTTTATTATGTTATTTAATAATATAGCAATAACAAAGTATGTGTGTTTCTTCTTTTGTATGAAGAAAAAACAGAAAATCAAACTCCTAGATCTTCTGACAGACAAAGAAGGGAACAAGAGCCTGGTAGAAGAAGCTTTTGGATGTGATAAGGTGCAAGCAGCAGATGGGACTCTCTAATGCCTGGAGTGAATAAAATACATTTTGCAATGTTAAAACGTTGAATCTTCTAAATAAAATCCCAAGCTGTAAAATATGTTCAAATAATTAATGTAATGGTTGCAGAATTCTAACATTGTAGTGAAATGTTATGAGATACAACTTCAGCTGTGTGCTCTTAACTGCTGCAGAGAGGATTTTCTTTTCTTCAATTATGCCTTTGTAGTTCAAATTATTGGATTTAGAATGCATATATCCATTATTTAATTGGCTTGTTTACAACTTTAGCAATTCTTAGCACCCATGCTTTTTGCAAGAAATATGAGGAATTGTTATGAATATGAAAAAGTAATCCCAAATTTTAAAGAATCTTTAAACCTAATTTAAGACCAAAGTCCAGCACCATTTAGTCTATAAAAAAACCATAAACTTCAGTAGCATTGTGCTGTGAATTTGAAGGTAATGTTTTTACAAGTAGTAAGTAAAGTTCATAAAATTCCTGTGTAAGTTTCAAAGCAATCTAAAAGCAGGTATCTACAGATGATATAGTAAAAAAAAAAAAAAGGTTTTATGGGTTTTGTTGTATAGATACTTGGTTTCATTTTTAGCATTTCAGATTGTATTTTCTCTTGAATAATTTATAATGATGAATCTAGTTTTTAATCAGCTGCTACTGCAAACGATCATGCTTCAGTAATGTCATCTGCATTTGTATGTATTAATGCTAATGTTTCTATCAAAATTGGTCTGTGGAAAAACATGCCATTTTATTTTAAAAAGTCCTATTTATGTGAATACATGAGAGAGAGCCTATGAAGCTATTGTCAGCTTCTCTATTTCAAAATGGAAGCAGCATAAGCATATTGATATCAGAAATATGTAGTTTTTAAATTTTCTTGGTGTATGATAAAGATGATCTGATCTGTAAATGCATATGCGTGTGTGTTTACTTTTTATAATGTAAAAATATGAATGATGATTTACTCAAAATAAAACCTAGGACAATGCTGTACATGCATGTTCTTGGAAACAAAATTCTCAGGGCATCTTTTATAATTACAATAAATAAAGGCATTTACCTATAGAAAGTATTTATTTTAAATAGTAATCATGCTGGTTGTATGCTGTCGTGTGTAGTAGAAAATGTGTCTTTGGATTTAGCAGTTTTACTGTCTGAATTCTTAAGCTTCTTACAGTACAGCTGGATTTAGTTGTATTCTCTGTCTTAAGTCGCAGACATTGTTTGGATTGTCTGAAAACACTCATATTTTCAGTTTGTTCTGCAGCCTGGCACAGAACCTTGCAAATCACAGATTTGTTTAAAGCTTTCTTCAAGTATTATGCTTTTTAAAATGCAATATTGATGCAGATACACAACCTATGCTGACTCCTCCCAGGTTCTGCTTTTGTCTCATTCATGAAAGCAAATATTCCCAGTTCCCCAAGGGACAACTCACTCAACGTGCCAGCTGCAGCTGCTCCCCCATGGGCCACAGGAGACTGCTCAGTCTATTCTCAGTCTGACTTCTGCCAGGGACCAAACCCAGATCAGCAGTACCTGGCTTCAGAACAGGACTCAAAACTGTTTGACCCTCGGATGCCTTTACTAGAGCAATGCAGAACAACTAGTAAGTTCAGAAACTTGAATCCAAGCTGTTTCTCCCCCTTAATAAGCTTGTAATGGGCTCTGTATACAGTCTGTCATTTGTTTCTTCTTGGCTGTCATTTGTCTGTCATTTTTAACTGATTAATTTATGCAAAGCTGATAACATGTGCTCCACTCAGTAACCCTACTATGTATTAAATTCCTTCTGTGTAATCTCAAAATGCTTTATTTAGATGTTTTTTGGTCTGCACATCTTCCTTGTACAATATTCCTGGAGTCTCATGTATACTTCCATCAGTCCTTCACACTACAGACCTCCATCCCAGCATTCATTTGTGGGGCTGCTTACTTCTGGATTACTTCTGTGGGACAGCAGCAATATTTCTGAACCCTTTGTAGCATTGTTTTTACCTTCAATTTAGAACAATAGCTGGAGGTCAATTGTACAGTGATAATTGAGTGGTTCTCTTTAGCAGCATCCCTCTTACTAATCATTTGGAGGCAGGAAGGAGTGTTTTTCTTTCTGAGTACATTCATATTGCAATGTAGCTTAGGTTAGATACACCCTTGTAGTCTAGTCAGATACCAGAGTCTGTGCTAAATCATTTTGTGAGTGGCTTATAGCAGTGTCTGGGTTGCTGTGAGTAGACCTCTAATGGTAACTGAAGTGACTATTAGAGATGTTTACCAGCTTTATACCCTGTAATGCACCTTTTGTACCTTGTTGATGCATCTATGAGAGACATATTGGAAGCTTCTATGCCAAGTGATTTTGAAAACTCTTCTGCCCCCTTTTGGGCAGCTATTTTGTGAAGACTGAATGAGCAGGTAGAGTAATATTTAGATCTGTTAGTTATGTGTAGCTAGAAGTAGCTTTTTGTGTTGTTTCATTCCTTACATACAGGACTCTGCTGTCAATTAACGTTTGCTCAAAGTTAAAGGTCTTGCTGTTCTCTTGGAATCACTGCACTACTTGAATAAAGTGAATTGTATTTAGATCATGGAAATACTTTTCTGAAACATTTTGGCAACACTTTGGGGATCAACTCTGTGAATAGTCTGCTTTAATGGATGTATTTTTCTTCCAAAGTTTGTCTTCATTTAAGTATAGCATCTTTTTACATAGATTATAATAAATGCAGAAAGTCTGTTTTTTAGAAGCCCAGCTTGATTTTATAGAACAGTAGAGATTCAGATTTGCCAAGGTCAGAATACCCAAGCTATTTTTTAGAATTATTTTGTCTTTGATAGAAAGAATAGAATAGATAGAAGGAATTTTTAAAAGCAAGCACATCATGTACCCTGAGAAAATGAGGTGATTTGATACTCTGAATAAACACTTTGAAAGAGGTCACCCTCCAGGCAATTGAGACTTCATGATAGATAGACTCAGTGCAATTTCTGCAGTAATAAAATACAGCTTCTGTCTAGAGATCTCTTTCAAGGCTTGATCCTTCTGATTTTGGTTGGTTTTTTTTAAGTGGCATAATTCTAACATTTGAGGTCAGTAGGGTCTTAAGTCTCATTGCAACAGAAGGTACCACTGAGAAATACCAAGCTGCAGTGTTTGGAAATGAGCTTTCTGAATATTTTGGCATGAGTCTGGTTATCATTCAGAATAACACTAAAATACTGAGTTTTGAAAGTTTAGGCTTGTGATTTTGTTTTTAAAAATTTCTTGGTGGGTTTTATAAGACATTTTTTTGTCACTTTTGTGCCTCAGTGAATTCAGTGTGTTACCTAGGTATTAATAATATATTATTAGGGTGACTTACTGCTGGCTGGAGAAACAGAACAGGTTCTTCACATTTTCATGTTCCACTCTCTTTTTATTCTAAAGCAAATTAATAAAATAGAAATAAAGCCTCTTACATATCCCAGAACAGAAACTGTACCCTGTTACCTTTGTTCACATTTCTGTTGGATCAACCACCCTGCCAGTGAACAGTAATGTTTTAAAAGTGTCTTCAAAAATCATAAAAAGGAATGGCCGGTCCACTTTGATGACAGGAGGTGCTGTGAATGCAGTTATTTCTGACCCACTAGCTGCTGTGGCCTCTGTTCCTTCTTCATCCACTTCAATTACTGCCTTTTGGACAACCTGAAATGCAATGTAGAAAGAAAATACACCACAGAAATAAGTGTTAATGTGGAGTGTGTTTTTCAAAGTGCAAGGCATTCAGCTGGAATAGGCTTCTGTTGAGGGTTTTGTTTCTGTACTACACAAGCTACATTATATAAATTCATAGATTTACAAAACTATGTTTTAAAATTCTGTGTCAGATGAATCTCATTGAGTCTACTTTTGAAAAACTGCTTATAAATCCAGATTTTTGCAGCAATTTTTTTTACTTTAACATTAACTGCCTTTCATTTTGTTCCACACACTCCAATCCTTAAGGTCACCAACTTCTCTGTGTGGTAGGTCTGTTTATCTTCTTTCTTTAAGCACACTTACTAGTTTTCTATCATCAGCAAATTGTCTTTTCTATAGACTAGCTGTTTCTTAGTGGAACATCTCTGGTCACATAGACCTATTCCTTCTTGATAGTTGTGTGATTGTCAAGTCCTTTGTTATCTTTTCTGCTTCTCATTCTTCCTCTGTTTTCTATCATTGTGAAATTCACCTTTGCTCTCCCTGAAGGTGGCACTGAATTATCTTCTTCCTTGGGGTTGTGTTCCACTCTTCTTGGCTATTGACCACCTTTGCCTTTGTCTAAGTGATCTTTAAAAGTGTCAGTGTATGAAGTTGGAATATGGTTGGCATGCAGCTGTGTTGTACTGATGGTTTGCTGTGAGATTGGTTTTTCTCTGCCAAGTTATGCAGAATGAAAGGCAGAACTGCTTCAACTTCTCTTTCTATTTCTCTCTGTTACTTTTCTTGAGATTTTATTATCTGAACTTTCTAAACTTCTTTATTTGTTAAGACTACCAGTCTCTTCATTGTGTATGAGGGGTTCCCTATTTGGGTTTCCTTCCTTGTTCTGGCCTTTGCCTTTTGACTGTCATTTGCAATGTTTTCCTTGTTCACAGTTTTTGTTTTACTCCCTCCCTGCCAACCATGTTCTTCTTGAGCAGAGCTTTCCTCCTGTGGTGGAAGGTGTTGAATACTTAGGAAATGTAACTTCCCCTCACTTGTACAAACCTCCTTCCTGAAGCAGAATTCATATGGATTGAGGTGTTCAGATTGCACAGGCTTGGCAGATGGATTCCTTTCTGACTAGTGTCTTATATGCTTGTAGCACATATAACAATGTCTTGGCCGGGCCATTTATATACTATTATAATCCAAATAGTAAATAATTTTACAAGGCTTACCTGTGAAACTGCTGCATATCCTTCATTTGTGAGATGACTAAGGTCTGCTGTGTGTGTAAAGAGTTTTTTAATTCCAAGGGCATGAAGCAATTTCTTCATTTTGTATTTTTGCTCTAGTTTGAACTTTGGAAAAGAAATATCCACTTTTCTGGTTTGGAAAAAAAAAATAAATTTAATGCAAACTTGGACTCTATAGTAGATGACTGCTGAAGTGCACCCTACTCAGAAATAAACTTTACACAGAAAATGAAGGGGCAAATCTTTCAGAGTGCTAGAGTTCAGGCTGGAAGATTATAATCCCCAACCTATTGACTGCCAAATACCATACCAGGTACAACACACTAATTTATTGAACAGTAAAAAGAATTGTCACTTCAGGAATTACATTTCATGGGAATAATTAGAATTTACATTTTCATATTTGAATTTATCCATTACTTAGCATTTCCACTGATAGGAAGGGTTTAGTAAATATACTGTGTATCTAGATTCATTGAGCATTTTGCCTGCCAGTGCTAAATTAAGGAGAGAGAAAGCCTATGGAAGAATTTGGAAGGACTACATTGAGTATGTCCTCAGAGACAGACATTTCTATCTGAGATGAACCACTTGTCACATCAGAGTAGAAGCTTCCACCTGCCACTTGGTCTGTAGGTTGGGCATTAAATGACTTCTCTTGTCTGTAGATGCTGATGCCACAGAGATGCCAACATGTGAAAAGAGTTAGGAAGACCAGATAATCTTTGCCGTGCTTTGTTGCTTTGCTGCAATAGATATAAATGATACTGAAACCAATGGGTGTCAAAGCAATACCTGGTTTTCATGTTTCCAAGCCAGTATTCCACAAGCTCCATGGTCAAATGGTCTTCAAGTGAAATGTAATCTCCCTCCTTTTCTGGGATGACAACCAGCATGTGGGCTTTCCCTTTGTAGGGTAGTTTTATCACAGTGCATCTTAAGTTCTCATCAAAAGTGAAATTAACTTTATCTGACTTGAACATCATGGGTACTTGTACACTTCTGTATTTGTTTATGTGGAACATCTCCATTTCCGTGAATTTGGAATTAAATGGATAGACCCACTTGCCTGAGGAAAGAAATAATGATGTTCATTCAGACTTGTTCAGAAGTATGTTCAGAAAGGCTTAAAAAAAAAAAGAGCATAGAATATTTTCTGTATCTAATTGAAGTGGATGTCAGTTGTGTGTGGGATAAGTGGATAACAATTGCAGTATTAGTGCGTGTGCTTTAATTTTTTAGCAGGAAAAGGAAGTAATCAACAAAATAAACTCCTTCATTTGCAGGGAAAGCAAAAAAAAAAAAATTCTAATGTTGATTAGTTACTCATCAAGTTCAGATTTGATAACCCTTTTGAATGCCATATGAGCATCTGTCTTTTTTTAACATCAGTGTCTCCGAAATTCTCTACCAGCTGTTCACGGGCCTGTTTTAAAATTAATTATATGAACTTTTGGATGGACGTTCAGCACTTGCAAGGTGCACTGAAATGTGACCTCTATTGTACTAATAATTCTGATCTCTAGCATTGCTTTCAAATGTAGCCACAGCCATTTATCTATTTTATCTGATTTTCTGCTAGGGAAAGTAACTGGCATTAGATCAACTTTACCTTTGTAAAAAGAATATAAACTTTCTGTAGGGAGGCTTTATAGCTGAGGGGTAATTTTCTTTGTTCTCATGTGTTCATTTATTTTAGTGGGGTTTACAGAAATGGCAGCTACTGAGTACTTTGGATTGGAGTACTGTCTGTGACTGGGTTCTCTGCATTTCTTATGCATTCTTATGCATTTCTTATGCATTCTTATATGCATTTCTTAAATTTCATATTAAATAGACCTAATATAATAAAGTATATATAGATAGAGAAGTAGAGAAAAAATGACAATATATTCATTTAC
>JAOEGS010011437.1:26905-45034 GCA_025447755.1 Corythornis vintsioides | reverse complement strand
TAAATAAAAGCACCAATTACCTTTAAAGACAATGTAGTTAACAAGTAGCAGTTTATTATGGCGGTCAAGCTCTTCAAAAAGCTGTGGGATTTTTCCTTTGGTCCTTTTGTGAATGTTTTGATTTACGATAAATTTCGCCTGGGTAAAGTTTTGAAAGTCCACTCTCAGGAACTCCATATCAAAGTATTGCTTAGATAAATTAAGGAAAGATTCCTTGAGTCCAAAGTCCTTTTGAATAAAAGAAAGAGTGCCTTGCACAAGGAGAAGTTCTTCATTCATTGTGATGTTATCTTTCAGTTGTTTAAACAAAGCTGCTAAATACTGGCGATCCACTATGTCCTTCAAAGCATGGAGGTTCAGCCCTTTTACTATCTGTCTGTAGGTTTCCCCTTTGGATGCCAGCATATATGTGGTCATGAGAGTTGATACAGAAAGGGGAGAGATGATCACGTTGTTATCATGTGTCATTGCAACTTTTCTGTAGAGGTTAAATCCAAAATTTGCCATCTTTTCAGTGAAGTTGTGAAGAGTAAAGTCTTCAAGTCCTTGGTCTTCAAAAGGCTTAGAGATATTTCTGTGATGCTGCCACTCTTCAGAAGTACTGACATTTTTATTTCCTTCCAAGAAATTATTCTCTTTTTCCTTCTTTGGAAATTTAGGTTTGATGCCAGCCTTGATGATTTCCACACATATTTCACTTAAGAGAAGTAAGTAAATTCCTGTTTTCATGTTGATATCCAATAATGTGCTCTCTTTATTATTTTTTTTTTCTAGTAAAGAAATTGGAGAAAGAATAAGAAAAAGGCAACACTATGACTTTTATATTTGTTCTTCTGTTCATAATGCAAAAGGTCAGAGATGCAAAATCAGAGAATCATGCATTTGGGTTGGAAGAGACCTCTGAGATCATCAATTCCAACCATTAGCCCAGCAATGCAAAATCACCTCTAAACCATGTTCCTCTGCACCACATCTGCATGTCTTCTGGGCACAGGCAGCAGCATGGGCAGGAGATGAGCCCTGGGCATGGACAACAGCAGCAGCATGGGCAGGAGGTGATCCCTGGGCATGGACAGCAGCAGCAGCATGGTCAGAAGGTGAGCTCTGGGCACAGGCAGCAGCAGCAGCATGGGCAGGGGCACAGAGACAGCACAGCACAAGTGTTTTCAGAGGCTGGGTGCCCAAAGTTCTCCTCACACCCCAAGCAGAGCACCTCTACAGACATTTTCTGCACGTGTCACCCTCTAGCAACTCATTATGTCAAAACAGCACAGACACTTCCCATCCTAATGAAGCTGTTAATGTCTACACTGGAGAGCCCTGCTCCAAGTGAGAGAGGGTCCTGGCACCTCCAAAAATGCACCCCACAGCCAAGGGATGCAGTGCTCTGGTGCTGTGCAGGCAGGGCCATGAGCAGGATGGGTTGAGGACTCATTAAATAACTGATCCAGGCAGGTGCTTGGATCCCTGCAGGGATGGTGACTCCACCACTTCCCTAGGCAGCCTGTTCCAGGGCTTTACAACCCTGCAGTGAGAGGTATTTCTGCATCTAATTGTGTATATCTGAGAGGTCAAATTTAGATCAGAGAAAGAAGTTTCCAACATTGTTATGTCAATCCAGAAAAAATACCACGGTCTTCTGATATTGGTGCTTCATGACAGAAGTATTTCACTGATTTTTCCCTTGCTAACTGGTTACTCCTATACAAAATGAAACCCATTTCAAGTACAATATGCAGCTCAAAGATGAAAAATCAACTCGTTGGGCCTGCATTGCAGCTTTCTCTTCTGTGAAACTGATGTAGTTGATAAGCACAAGAATTCTAGGTAGCATGTGGTGGAAATTACATGCTTGCCTTTCATTATTGTGTTTCATTTTTCACCCTTCTGCTCTAGGTTGTTTATTACTCCATTCAGTTCATTCTCCTGAGCAGGATTCCCTGCTCTGTTTTCTTCACTGTCCAGAAAACACTGAAGCAGGTTTGTCAGTACTATCTGCTCCCTGAAAATACCATGTTTCAGTGTCAAACAGCACAAGGATGAAACAGTTGCTCTGTGCTTAACACTATTTTACACAAGTTATGATTTCTGAGCAGAGTTAAGACAGATTCTCTTGTTTTCCCAACAAAATGGTTAGAGAACTGAACACATCTTACAGAAGGGCTCAGGCAACCCTTAGCTACAGATGCGGCTTGTGTCAATTTGCACATGTAAATGCACTTTTCAAGCACACTTATCATTCATCTTTCCATCAAAGCAATAAATTATCTTCCACACAACAGTGTTAATTTGCACCTTTTGGAAAAATGGTGAGACTGATTATATGATTGTATAAAATGGATTGTATGGCCCATTGTTAAAGTAGTAAAGCATTTAACAGTCTAGAAAACATATGGGAATTACTCATTTATCCTCTTATATTAAGGATCTGTAATGCCAATTGTATAATTTGTGATTTGGGAAAAGTTGGTTTTATTTGATTGTCGTTTTATTCAGAGTTCAGCTGAATTTCAGTTGAGTGATTCAGGCTATGGGAGTTCATCCTGAAAAGGTATGTTGATAGGAGTACTGAAACATTTGTCTCAGTCGTTTGCCAAGTCACAAGAGTGATTTTGGCAGTCAGGTGTTGTGCTATTTTCTTTTGACATAATAGGTCATGTTCTGTACTTGGTGTAACACAGATGGGCTGTAATGACTTAATCAGAAGGCAGTGAAATCCTGGAATGTTATGCCTCTTTTTCAAGTGCATGGAAGCCAGAGAACAGAGTGAAACACACAGTGTACTGTGGTTGTGAATACTTTTTCTTTCGTTTTCTTTCCCATTAACTCTTGCTTTATGTTCCATAAGTTTCCCAGTGTCTATATTCTGCAGGAGTGGAAAATAGAGAAGGGTTTGACTTATCTTAAGATTCTGCTTTTCTGGCCAAATGGTGGGCTTGACTTTTGCAGGGTTAGGGTACTTGTCCTCCCCTGATGAACTGCAAGCGGTGCTGGAAAGAGCTATTCGAGTAACTGCCAGGCACTCCTGCTCCTTATGCATTGACCTGTGCCTGTGGGAAGTAGCACAGGCACCCAGGGACTGTTCCTGCCACAATGCTATGCCTTCCCTGGCAGCAAAGGAGGAGGTCCTTCCTCCTGGGAGACATCTCTACTTCAAAGAGGTATTCTTGAACACTGCAGAGTCAGCTCTAGCAGTGAGACAGGGTTTGGAAATGTTCTCTTTTGATCGTATTCAGTCACAGCAGCAGCTCTAAAAGAGCATCAGACCCAACTGCTCATTAGACATTGCAGAGCACCAGCTTTCCCCTGTCTTTTCTGGGGATACTGCAACTCCTGTGTGACATCTGACAGTATTAAGTATGGCAGATGACACTGTTGAGCCTCTCAGACATCTGAGAATGTACTTGGCTCAGGTAGGCCACCAGATTCCTCATGGGAGATGTGGAGATACTCCATGGGGAAAGCAGTGAGCTGACCACCTAACACAAATGGGTTTGAGACACAGAATGGGGCAAGTGCAGAAGTCCTTGTTTACAGGCATATCCCAGACCATTCAGTGCCCAAGAAAAGAGTCCTGCATCCTCAAGGATACACAAATGCTACTGATTTAGGTGTTACAAACATCAGGGGAATAAGAACCTCAAAATTGCACTGAGCATTCCCTGCAAATGTGACATTGCAAAAGTTTAAAGTTAATATCACAGTGGCTTTATCATTCACCTTTAATAACACTTAGAAATAAAGCATATCCCCTGGGACTAGAAAAAACAGTCCTGGAAACAATAAATTGATATTTTTGCATATGAGAGACCTCTGTTTTAGACATGAGTAAAGCTTATTGCTAATTGTAGAGAACTCACTTTTTGCATAGAGTAGACAGTTCATTAAGAAACATGTAAATGTTAGAGCAAAGTTAACATTCCACTTGAAAAAACACTTGTTTCTGGAAGTCTCAGACATCAAAGCAAGAAGTTCTTTGCTCGAATGCATTTTTCTTCTAAAGGCATTAGAGCAAGACAAAAGCAAAATATATTAGAATGCCAATTACAGCTAGAACCATTTAAAACATCACATCTAGAAAATAGATGTATAGTATTTTGTATATGTGTTAAAAAATACAATCATCCTTCCCTTTACAATCTAAATTGTTCACATAAATCTTGTCTTACCTATTAGGTAGCTCCTCTGTTACTTTTCCCAATCAACTGCATTTAAAAGTGAGATGAAGGTGTCTGTCCCACATAGAAGTTTTTCAACAAATATTTGCTCTTCCAAAGAGTAATACTCTGGTTTTGTCTGTTATAAATTAACAGCATTGTAAACACTTCATGTTGTGTTTCCCATAAAATGGCATAATGAGGGAGGGTTTATTCCAGTAAATATGTTATATATTTCATGAGAAACAAGAGAATGGTAAACTTTTTGCATCCAGCCCTTCAGCACCCCAGCAGGATTTGGCCTTGTACATCCAATTTCACATGAGAATTATTTTATAGGCAGGCTCTGAGCTGCTCGGTGGTGGAAGCAGTATCCAATCCTGCTTAAAATACCCTCTTTTGTTAAATAATAGGTCACTGTTCACCAAGGCAGGGGAGGGAGGGAGGAAAGGAGAAGGTACAGAACATTTTTGGGGGTGTTGTCAGTGCACTCATCCTGCAATTCAACCATTCTTTTTAGAGGAGAGACCAGGGTTCCACTACCTCTTTAAAGAGCCTGCCAGCTCTTCGGTGACATCAGTGTGTCAAAACTGTCTGACTGGTAAGCACTGAGTGATATTTCTCCCATAAAACAGACAAAATGAGGGAAGCTGATATTCCTGGAAAAGTTGTACAATGCTATGGGAAGAATAAGCTTTTTAAATTTTCAACTGGTTTTGCTTGGACAGATTTTTCAGGCTGGTTTTGGGTCTTGAAACATTATTAGTTGGAAAAGTCACATTCTTTAAGACAGGCATTTTACTCAGCAATTTCTGTAGTGAGTGTGCAATCTAAACTCTTCATTATTTTGACCATTTGCCTAATGCCAAGAAAATGTAAGCATGAAACTCCCTATCTTCCCCTCATGCTCCTATTTTTTTTTTTTAATTCTTCATTTGAAACAAAAACATGTCTTTATTATTTGGATTGTAAAAGAAAAAGATTTTCATAGATTTTCATAGATTTTCATTTTGACATGGAGATAAGGGGACTAGTCTCTGTTTTTAAGCTGAACTGAAATAATAATTATTATATGCAGTTTAAGTAGAAGTATTGTCAGAGAAAATATTTACTGCATATTTACTGCAGGCAGCTGCACCCCACAGAGACACCCACAGTCCCTAGGTGCTCACCCTGTGCTTTGTGGCAAGAACGAGTTTCCACCCTCCCAGAGGCTTCTTATACCCCAGTGGGCTGATCGGCAGCAGGTGGTGCCCCTCTGTAGATTAGTAGATGATTAGTAGATTATTTAATTGACCCTAGGTGGTGCCAACTCCCCCCAGGCCTTCTCAGCAGCCCACCCACCAACGAGCAGCCCCAGCACAGGCAAAGGCTCCACCAGGCTTCAAAAAACCCTCAAAAGAGATTTTTGACAGTTCTTTTTGCTACAGATCCCTTCCTGGTCACCACAGAAATGCACTGACTTATTTTCAATTTCAAATGTCTTCTCATTACATTTGCATCCTATCTGGTTGAATGAAGCTGCATTGCTATGATGTGCTTCTGAATCTGCACATTTGGAGATTGGTACCATAAAAAAACCCAATCAATCCAGTTTTCTCTGGAACACAAAGGAAGCTGCTATGAGATATATTGGCTGTGTACAGAGATCTAAGTGAACTGTCTTCCCCTCTAGTTACTCACAAAGCCCTTGCTAGTTTTTCACACAAGGTAGCACCTTGCTGAGAGTATCCTCCACATGCCATTGGGAGTAACATATTCCTCCCACTGAATGCTATTTATATTGTCAATCACCCCTTGGATTCAGCAGAGCTTTCTGAACAGTAGAACAGCACACAGCATATAGATAACACTCGGCCAAACTATATGCATTCAGAGTGCTTTACTGGGAGGGGATTGCCAGTATGTGACACTGGCAAAGTTGCACTGCTCCACAGTTTAAGATAAAGCTGCCCCTGAGACCAGAACAAGCAAGAATAATACACGTGTATTGCTGCCCAATTGCATCTCTGCTGGGAGCTTGTGCCACCACAGGGCTGAGGCTGGGCAATAGACAATTGATCTGGCAGCAGTTGAGCTAAAGGCTGGCTGTTCTCTAGCAGACTAGTGTTTTTGGATGCATATACCATTCTGCAGAACTTGGCAGTGATTATGTAGTCCAGGTTCTCACTAGTATGTCTGTCAAAGGCCCTGTGACTCTTGAGTACCTGGGGGTAAATACTGCAGAGGCAGGCTCGACTGCTTGTTCTAATTATTCAGATTTCTGTTATAAACCTGTTTCATCCTTCTGTTTTTCTTCTTGTGGGGCTGGAAATACATCTGCTTCAGTGGCTGCTTTTCCTCTTGCTTTCCCTAGCTTCATTTGGAAACCCTCCATGACTGTGGAGCAACCAGTCATTGTAAAATTTGGCTTATTTAGGGGGACTGTGGAGTCTCCTCTAGATGAATTTTGGAGGTCCCTTCCAGCCCCTGGCATTCTGTGATTCTGTAAACAAGATACCAATGTACCAGGAGCAGTTCAGGAGATACACAGAGATGATTTTCAAGGATCTATATTTCCTCTGAATTCTCACTGTGAAATTACTCATAACCCATAAACTGACATGCTCCGACAGTTACAAAACAGATCTTTATACAATCTCTTGATCATACTTAGTTGGTCAATGAGATGATTCATCAAGGTGGGTGCTGCTTCTCCCACTCTTAAGAGTGCACATTATAATTGAAATCAGCTGGAGGCAAACAGCCTGATGACACCTCACCCTACCCTGTTTGCAAGCCTGGCTACTTTTCTGCAGTGCACTAGGCCTGTGAAGTTGTTTGTATGGAAGGATTCCTGGAGTGAAAGCATCTCTGGAAGGTATGTACTTCTGCATCTCACTGGGGGGGAGGGGGGAGTTTGGGGTAGGTGAATTACTGTCCAAGATGCACAAAGCAGTAAAGCTGTAGTGTTTCATAATATAGTACTGAATAATCTCTTTTATCAGGGACAGCTTCAGAGTCAAGTGCTGTGTAATTGTCCTTGAAGACACAGATAAAATTACAATGGTCTGTTAATAGGATATTTTATTATGGAAACTTTTATGGGGAATGCAAAACTAATAAAACACTGTAATTGTGTGTCCAGAGAAGTACTATCACTTTTCAGTAACAGGTAAAACAATAATCCATGAGGTATGATGGAAGTAGCATGAATCCTGCTTTATTCCAGAGAATGGAGTAAACGACCTTTTAAAGTCACTTCCAGGCTTGTTTCCTGTGATTCTCTAACTTGCAGCAAAGGAACATTTTATTTAAAACATTATTTTCTTAATAATTTATTTGGCTGATTTTTACATACAAGAATTCAAGAACTGCAGCCTGGGGTGCTTGGTGTTTGCCTAGTCCCTGTGGAGCCAGCAGGTGTCATCAGAACCTTTATTTCTCTGATGGGAAGAAGAACAATTTTTATTCTGTGTGGACATTTGCCCTTCCCTGTGTCTGAATTTGTATAGTGATGCAGGACTGAAGGAGGAGATACAAACTTTAAAAATCAGTCCTGGAAGATATTTCTCTTCTCCTGAAATGACATCTCAAAATTTCTGCAGCAGATGTGAACTGCAAGTGTTTTAAATTCTTGAAAAAAAAAAAATTTACTTTAAAGGAAGGAGTTACAAGGTGTCTAAGAGATTGACTGGTATGTCTAAGGGGAAAAAGTTATTATTCCATCTTCACATTGGCGAAAATACTGACATCAGTGACTTCTGATCACCTGAACTTGGAATATGTGGTATTTTCCAACTATTCATTATTCAAATTTCATGTTTACATGCAGTATATATTCATGTCCTTACTGCTGCGATAGCTGAGTCCCTGTGACTTCCAGTCTTTGAATGTCTGTTCTGAAGTAATTACTTGATGTAATGAAGAAATCTGTGCACTTTAGCCTCTGTAAAAGACAAGCAAATGATGCCCTCCTGCACTTGTGAAATGTGCTGAGGTTTACTAAGTACCAAATGAGTGCAAGCTGGTGTTATCCACGTTGCCCAGAGTGGCTGACAAAAAGCTCTGCATTGTGGGATTGGAGTTTTTTGTCAATTTGGGGGGGGGTGTCCCCTTTTAATATGGATACTAATATGATAACCTGCTGCAGGTCTGCTGCTAGTTCTCATGGCTTGAGTGTGGGCTTCCTATAGAATGCATGTGCTGAGTATTCAAATGTAGCTCTTTCCTAGAGAAAGTATCTCTCTGCCTGGCTGTGCTTTCACAAAGTATTTAAGCAGGGATTAATTTTCATACAGGATTTATTGTCTTTGTTTGCTTCAGGGCCTTTTATTCACTTCTGCATGCTGGTGGTCTTGGGTCCACTCCCTTACTGAGGTTTTTAAAGAAAATATCTAAGTTTACCAGAAACCAAGAAGATAAGTGAGGACAGATAAATCTTTAAGAAGAAATTAACATTTTCTTCAAATACCATATGAAGCTGTCATGTGGCAACAACATAGTTCTTGTCAGTTTGAGTTAAAAGGATAATAAATTACATGCTGCTACATACAAGAGACATTCATAATCACTCGAGAGACATTGGATATTTGTGTCTATCACTTGATTATACATAATATTAATTTGCAAGAAAAAGACACATACTAAAAGTATCAGTTGAAACGCAGTAACTAATATTTCCATTATTTCTCTCACACAAGGAAAATAGTCTGTGAAATAGTTAAATGGACAGCAACCTTTGTGAGCTGTGTGGGGACTCAAACCTGGTTTTGTTTATGTTTCATAAGAATATTGCATTTAATATGTGGGCAGTGGCGGATATGAGGTGTTAATTATTCATTTACTTGATTTAAGTGCTGTCACCTAGCAACTGTACTCATCTTTGAAATGGAATTTTTTAAAGTCTGCATGTATATTGCTAGTGACAATAACATTTATATTAGAGAAGTTATTTGGGAGATTTAGAAAATGCATGAATGTCTTTCACTCCTGGTGGGAACCAGGTGAAAAATGTATGTATGTTTTTGAGAGGTTTTCTTTAGACCATTACAACATTTTGGTTGATCTCCCCAGTTCCTGATATTTTTCAGCTAAATTGTTATTCAAATTTCCAACTCTCAGTAAATTTCCAGCTTCTTTTTTGTTGTTTTTGTTTTCTGCCTAACTGAAGCATTTTAAATGCCTGTAATACAGTCAGTGTATTATATATTGTTTTAAAGAGTGATGTCTTGAGTGTGGGAGCAGTCTTCAGGCACTTCCTAGTTCTGTGGCCAGATCAGAATCAGTCACTGAAGACATTGAAGACATCCTTCTTACCTCCCAGAAGGCCTCATCTAGCATTTTCAGTTGTTCCTTCCGAGTCATTTTTGATCAAAAGCACATATTTTGCTCCTTGTATAATGAAACAGTTTTTGGATCCCACTGAAGTCACTCCACACTGAATGATGGTAACCTTGGTCAGCAGCCGATTATAGAATGAATGTGAGATTTTAGCATCATATAATTTGCCTTTGATGGTGGTATTCATTTTTCTTTTTGGCATTGTAATGAGCAGGGAAGCATTTTCATTGACAGGAGGTTGAAATTACAAGTCACCACCCATTCTTATTCAGTGAGCAGTTGTGTCTTCAAGTTCCAGTCATTGTCCTTCTAAAGGACAGCCTGTCCTGTGGTCAGACTTCTTGTCAGCCAACATTTCTATTTAGTAGAAGATAAATGTAGGGTAAATATGGTATTTCAACTATATTTTATTGAGCAAGTGGCTATATTTAAGAAGACTATGCTCTCTCTGTCCAATAGGAAAGCAAGTGCTCTTGTGAACATCAGTGCAGTAATAGCATGAAATTGAGGACTGTATCAAGAGCACACTTTAGAACAAACTTTAGTCTTTAATATCATGCTTCATACACTTGCCACACAAGCTCATCTTCAGTTTGACCTAAATAATCTTATAGCATATGCACATCATATCCATAATGGGTATTGGAAGATCATTCCAGCTTAAAAGTGACTTTTTGGTTGAGCTTAATCTTTTTTTGCCAGGTCACAAATGGAAAAGGATGTCTTATGCAAGAACAAAAGTTTCTGTACAGAACATTTTCACTCTAGAACCATGCTCTTTTATGTTTTAAACTAATCCTGTAGATCATAGCAGAATCTTGTTCTTGTGTGCATACTATTTTAAAGGTGGAATTATTCATTAAATACAATTTTTGGAAACCAGCTTCCACTGCTAGCTAGCACCACAGGAGCAGATACTGCCCATCATGCTTTCGTGTGACTCCCAGCCTGACTTACAGAGCAGCTCTCATCCTAGTGTGCTCAGACCAGCCATGATGTGATGACTTTTGAGCTGTCTCTGATAGCTGAGCAAGTGAGAGACACCCTGTAGCAGTAATTACACTGGTACAGCCCTGCCCAGAGCAGTGCAGCTTGTGCTGCTCAGGGGAAGTGACAAATACTCACCAGATGAAGCATTTGTATAATGACATAACTGTATTACTTCACTGAGCAGACTGTGGTTTTAACTGTCCTTACTCAGGAAAGGACCAATTTAGTCATTAGTTGTGCACATGCTGCAGTTTATGTTGATAACAATACCAGCTTCAAGTAGATGTGATAGAGGCAGGCATTGAGGCCAGTCTGCAGCACGATACTGAAAGCCTGCAAGCAAACAAGATCTAACTGATGAGGTTGCAAAAACAAAAGTTGAAGCCAGGCTGGAATTATAGTCCTAAGAACTCATTAAATATATATTCCTCTTTTTTAGTTCTGCTGAACAGAAAAGTAAGCTGTGCAATGAAGTCTTTGCCCAGAGTTTTATCTCCCAGTTTTAAATCAAGCAATAGGACATGGGGGTGGAAGAAGTATGCAAAGTCAGCATGCTCACTACAGTGCAAACATGAAGATTATCTTAAATATACCCTGAGACAGGGAAGCAAAGATATAAGCTAGCAAAGCATTTTCTCACTGAATCTTTACTGTGCACTGAGAGTGTATTAGCCATAGTCTATTACAGGGTAAATTGGTTTGATTATAGTAACAGTAGGTAACACTTTTGTGACCCCAAAAAGTACAACAAAGATGATTTTGTGTGTGAATGCATCTGTGGGAAAGAAATACAATGACACTGAATATCAGTCATATAGGTGCAGAGGTGGCAGGACCTGGGATCTGTCCCTTTGCTTGTCAGATGGGGTTTGCACAGGAATGATGGCAGATTCCAGTCGACCTGAGTGCAGAGCTGGGAAGCAAGCTGAGAAGAAAGCATGCCTTGGTGGAGCACATTCCACCCAGGGATGCTCAGCAGATGTGTCCAGTAGCACCAGCACTGCTCACTGGTTGACTCTTCAACCTAAAACCCACCCTTGTCCTATAATCTTTACACTAACGCATCTGGCCTCTTCTTGACCCACTTATTGAGGTATTGGAGATATGCCCCGTGTTGGTAAATGTAACCTGTGTGGTTACACTATGATATATATAATAGTCATAACTAAGCTGAAATTAAATTTGCTGGCTGTGCTGAAGGGTTTATTTTTGATTCTGCAATTCACAGTTGTCATATCCTAAGAATGTGAGTTTTGCTCATATCAGGTTAAAGGAAGTTGGTATTTCTTCTGCAGGAGAGATCATGCCTCTGAATGTGGCAGCAAATACACTTATACTGCTGCCTTCAGACTTCCAGCTTCATGGAAGTCTCTCCTTTCCCCTGCCATCCCTCATCTGTGCTACCTGGGGAAGGAGACAGCATAGCCAGGGACATGGGGCAGATGATACCAGAACTTGCTTGACAGTGAGGCTGGGAGCTGCAACCCCCTGGCTCCTTCCACCCAAGGTCCTGTTAATACTCAGCCCTCACCACAGATATACTCCCAGATTCTTGACCCAGGTAGCCTCACCTGTAGCCAGACTTGACCCCTGAATCATCAGTCCCTGGCCTTGGGCAGAAGTAGACTGAGCTAACCACTTAACTAGAGAGGCTGAGCTTTTCTGTAGCCATCAGATTAAACACAACCTTTCCTTCTTGAACTTTGGATTTGTATTTCACTAAAATCTGCAACCCTTAGATTTTTTTTTCTTTTGTGACCAGAGGAAACCAACTTCACAAAGAAAAATGAATATGAGAGCTACTTGTTTGGGAAGACTTCTGAGTCAGCCAGGCTTCCCTGGTCAATGCTGGTGGGCTGTGTGTGATGGCATCACCCTCACTATCCATCATGACAGGCTGAGCTCATTTCCACTGCTAAGCCACTTCAGAAGTTAATGTTTTCCTTATTATTGTATGAGGAATTCAGAATATATTTTGATAATATGTGAACAATAAATCCCTCTAGTATATGTTGCTAAAGATCTTGTTAAAGTTTTGGCTGTTTTACAAGGACTAAGTCATGCTAGACTTTTACCTGTGGCCAAACCTGTTACGTTAGAGTTATCTCTCTTTGAAGCCAACTATTTCAACACACTACGTAGTCTGATAATCTTTCAGCTGCATGGTTTAGCAAGCAAATAGCTTCTCTGTGTAAAAATCCATTGCAAACTCAGGATATGAAATAATGAATAGAACTAGATCAAGCTGTGGCTTAAAATTTTTACACTCAGGTTGCCTGCAGAGCAATCACAAACACAACCACATTGGTCTCCTATAGCCAATAACCCATATAATCATGTTCATACCTGGCCTGCAACAAGCTGTCCTTAGAAATTCTGGCTGTCATCAGTTCTCCATCATCAACAAAAGTGTATGTTTCAGTGTCACTTCTGGTTAGAGGCTGGGTGCTCTGGGAGTGGTGATTTTGACACGTGCATGAGTACACAGGGGTTTTGCCACAGCAACTTCTGTGTAGCTGTCTCAGAGGGACAGTCACAGTCATTTACAGCTGAGAAGATTTGTTTTCAAATAGTTTTCCCATGTAACCATCAAGAAAGCAACCTACTAGACATTTTAGCTGTCATTTCACCTCCTCTACTGTCCCTTACCTGCTGTCAGTCAGTAAAGGCATGCTGACGTCTTCCACTAATCTGCAGAAAACTGGCTCAGTTACTGAAGATAAGAGAGAATAAATAATGATGAAATCTTATTTCTTATGGCTACCCAAGTATATATATAAAAAAGGTGCTTTTGGTCAAGTTTCTAAATATCTAGTGACTGAATAACAGATTATCAGTATATCAGATAAGATAAGGAGGCAAAGAAAAAGAAATCCTAGTGATTCCTGTGGTACTGCCTTCCTTGATTTCCAGACTAACAAAGGGGTTTGAAATACTGTCCATGGGGCAGGTCTCCTCCAACCACCTCAACAGAGCCTGTTAGAACTGAAGTGGTCACCCAGAAGGTCCCTGGGCTATGGGTCCATGCTAGAACACTGATGTTTGGATAAATCTGTCTACTCCTAATCAGGGAATCATAGAAACTGCTGTAGCAGTCTTGGGATGGGGTTACTCAGAGCACTTGGAGGCTACAGCCAATGGCATGGCCCTGATGCCATCAGCGACCCAGGGCTTTCCTCTTGCTTCTAAAGGGTGTGTGTCTCTGAAAACACCAAGATACTGAGGGTAGGAAAGGAGTTTATTTTATAAAATCTGGATTAACAGCCTGCAAAAGCTGATTTAGCTGATGTGCAGGATTCCTTTGATCTTCAGATCTCTCCCAGAGCCACATGGGGATAACCTTCCTCCTGGTATACTGCATTTCTGTATGTCTCCATTCACTTCAAAATGAGAACCAGATCACTCCAACCTGTAATCACTACAAGCACAGCTGTGAGTCCCATCCCCATGATCAGTAGCTTTGTCAACTGTGTCAACAGCTAATGAACCTGGTTATTAATTGCTCCCTAGATGTGTTGTCTGATTTATATTTACTCTGTGGCCTGAAGCCCTGCCTTTCTCCCCAGCCTTCCCCACTCTGCTGTGAGGGCCCTCAAGGTGGTTTGCAGGATGCAAGGAGCCCATTAGCTCCTGCCCTCTGTTTCTTGGGAAGGAGGAGAGCAGGATCTGCTGGTGGAGCCAGAGCTGCATCCAGGCTGTAGCTGTGGCTCTGCAGCCCAGCCATCATCCCCCTCCCGCACCAAACAGCACCAGCGGGTGGGAGGGATCAAATGGTAGTCTGCAGAAAAGAGAGTGGGAGGCTGTGAAAAAGATCTGGTGTGAAGAGGAAACGTGAAGAGCAAGCGTAATAGGGAAAATCTGTTTGGTGTTGCTTGCAGTGCCAAGAGCAGGATTAGGAGAGGAGGACTCGGTGAATGGTGCAGAGATGAGAACAGGCCACAGCACAAACAGCAGGGCACAGCACGGGTGTAGGCAGGGAGCAAGCTGTCTGCTGCTCTTTTATGCTAAGTGTGGTGCCTGCCTCTTCTTCAACGCTGTCACTGGCAGATCCTGCAGTGGAAAATCACAGCATGATGTCAATACACCAGGAGCTGTTGCCTGATGAAGCAAGGCTGGCAGATGGCTCCCAGACACCGAGCTTGACATTGGCAGGAAATCCCCTGTGGGAATGGCAGACACTCCTCCTCACCACCACTCTGCCTTCCCGTGGCCAACACACAGGTACAGTGTGCTCACTGTGCCTGAAACCTCTCTTAACACTTCTTACAAACACAGGAAGATCATATAAGTGGTGCAGTGAGAGGGGAAGCTGTGGAGTGCTTGTTCTGTGTGGCAGCATCTCTGCTCCTGTTTTTCCCTCCTATGTCCCATCTCTGCCCCTGCACCTCCCTCTTAGATCCCTGGGGGCTAATTTTTCTGGAATATTGGAGGAAAACAGAATTCCCACATCCTGCTTCTAAAGGCTTCTAGAGGCTACCAGGCTACAGCCAATGGCATGGCCCTGGTGCAATCAGTGACCCAGGGCTTTCCTCCTGCTTCTAAAAGGGTGTGTGTCTGTGAAAACACCAAGATACTGAGGGTCGGAAAGAAAGGAGTTTCTTTTGCAAAATATAGATTAACAGCCCGCAAAAGCTGATGTAGCTGATGTGCAGGATTCCTTTGATCTTCAAATCTCTTCCAGAACTACATGGGGATAACCTTCCTCCTGGTATGCTGCATTTCTATATGTCTCCATTCACTCCAAAATGGCTCACAAGTGAGTAAGCAATAATTAGTCTTGCAGTTGACAGAGTTAACTGTGAATCTGGAAATGCTGCTTCTTCCTCATTGCTTGATGCAATCTAAGGATCACTCTACTGAAATGAATTACAGCTGTCTTTCAACAAGTGCAAATTGATGCAACTCTATGGAATTCAATCCATAGCTAAGGATCTCACCTCTTTCAGCTCTCTCATCCCTAAAAGTTTTCCTGCTGCTGTGCTGAATGCCCACTCTTTAAGAGCAGTTGACTGATACTGGCTCAGACTGACCTTATGGATGCTCTACTCTGCTGTTGTATTTCAGGAAGAAAACTGCACAGTCAGACAGGGTGCCTTATGCCAGTGCTGTGTGGACATTGGGCCACAAAGCCACCCAAACAGATGGAGATGAATACAGGAAGCAGCCAGGAAGATGATGTAACACACAGGCATCTCTTTCCCTGGGAGTTCTGCCATTGTTGCTTGTCAGTTGTTCATACACTTGTTTATACAGAGACTGTGTCTATTTAGCCAAAAAACACTGTCAAGCACCACATATGAGAGTTAACAGGAATTTTTTACTAGGAACACAGAGCTTTCCTTTTGACTGTGAAAGGGGAGGCAGTGTTTTGCACCAGGCTGATAGAATCACACTTGCTCTTAATTTCACAGAGAGCACACGAGACCTTGCTGAGACTGTGTTAGCTTCCTGAGCCACCTGACTGCTCCCAACATGGTTCCTGGTACTGTGACATCATTTTTGTCTCCTTCCAAAAAAAGAGAACTCTGTAACTATGTTCTTTCTTGTACCTGTTGCCAAGGCAGATCCATTGGAAGTGGTTACCACCCAGTCCTCAAGATGCCATCTGTTCTACCTGGGTGCCTGCCACCACCCCCTGAGTAAGGTAATCCGCTTAGTGGGTGCTCCCTACCTACCTTTTTTTTTTTTTGGCTGTAAAATGACAGCACTTGAAATATCCAGAATTTCTAAACCCTCATATTTCCACAAATTTCATCTATCAGTATGCTTATGTAATTGACACCCAAGTACCTTACCTGCCCAGCCAGCTACATACTCCTTCTGACACTGATGGATGCATGTGTGACAAATCAGCTACTTGCACAGGCTAAGTCTGTCAAATTGGCTGTATGTGGTTGAAATTCTTCAGGGTCAAAACCAGATTTGATTCTCCTACTCTGTTTTATGCTGCAAAAAAATACCTCAGGAAGATTTGCTACTAGATTAATGCTGAAAATGATTAAAGGTTTCTGGTGGAGAAAGCAGATTTCTTTCTTGAAGATGGATTTTCACATTCCCAGTGCTGTCTCCATTAGAATGGAGACATTAGTTTCCTGTGATGCTGCATTCTTGATCCAACTCTTCCTATCTCTTGTTTACTTACTTTTGGTAAATTACCACTTCTCCTTTGCTAGCAAGATTGTTAATAATTTTATCTACTTTTCTGGCTGACAATCACGTATTAAGCAGGAGCCTTCCATTGTAGTACAAATCTCTGACTACTGGCAACTCTTAGGTCTTTCCTTGGCTTTCATTCAAGTAAAAAAAGGCATTCTTTGCTAGCTGAATTAAAAACATTTTCCTTGCTTCCTCTTAAGCAAGTGTCATAGTAAATACCCATAGATTTTGATAATGGCATCGAATGAAAACTCTTGTTAAAAAAAGAACCATATAGTAAGTTGGTACAAATGGAAATGAATCACACCACGCAGTTTTACATCTTCTTTAATCAGTAATAGCAAGCAGAATTCCTATGCCACTTCAGCTAGTGATAGTTGGGTTAACTACTTTTCCTATGAAGAGTGTACTGTTTGTATCTCTATCAAAAATCAGCAAGAGGAAGGGACGGTTGAATTCAACAGTTGGAGGAAGAGATATTGTCATTATTTCAGCAGCAGTGGCTGCTGCTGCCTCAGTACCTTTCTCATCAACATCTAGAGCAGCCTTGTGAACAACCTAGAAAGAAAAAAAAACCCCAGATAGTCATTCTGGACAAACAACAGCCTCTTGAGAGATAAGTTAGAGCCCTTTTAAAGCAGCCCTGATTTGGAGGATCCACTGATAAGTCAGTAGAGGCAGCAGAGATGTGAGCTGTATTGTATTAAATGAGGACAGGACAGAGCTACAGAAATCTCCTGGAAAAAAAATTATGTCCTGGACTACTTTTCCTCTGTCCCAAATAGTGGATGAAGAATGGAGACTCTACCTGTGAGAGTTTACAACTCCAAAACTCTGAGTCTCTAGGGTGGCACAACAGGTTGTGCTGTGGCCAGGAGAGATAGAGGGTCCCCTCAGGAGCCAGGGTTGATGTTCCTCTCATGTTCTAGATACCACCCAAGAAATCTTATCCAATACCAGTCTTAGAAAAAAAACAGAGGTGTGGCAAACTATCTGATCTTCACTGTCACAGAGGGACAAAGTCCTCTTGTACTTGCAGACTGAGGCCAGGGTGACCCCAGCTGCAGGCAAGCTAGGAAGCTGGGAGGTGTATTTAGCTAGTGTTTCTGGTTGCTACCACTGAGGGGGTTTTCCTTCATGTTTGTGAAAGGAGAAAGCAAGCAGGTCTGGACTTACTTTAGAAACCTTCAGCCCTGGGGTGCCAGTGATGCCAGAGAGATCTGCCTTATTGGTGAACACATCCACAATTCCCATCCTGATAAGGGCATTTGTTATTTCATAGCTTCCAGAAATAGAAAATTTGGGGAAGTAGAGTCTCACCAGGCTGTTATGTAAAAGAGAAACACAGAAGGTGATGAGAAGGAGTTTTCACCAAGATAAATGATGAGAAAGCTGTGTAATTCCCATGAGTGAAATCCTAGGGGGTTGGGCCCTGAGTGTATAATGAGCACCAATTCAATTACTGGTACTTCTTATGGTGATAAAGGCACTATCATTCTTCATA
>JAOEGS010011437.1:15072-26880 GCA_025447755.1 Corythornis vintsioides | reverse complement strand
TATAGTGTTTTGCTTTAACAAATCTCAGAGCACTCTGCAAAGCAGAACAGGTATGAGAGCACCTCCTTACAGACAGAGAAGGTGAGGTGCAGAGGTGACAGCCCATGTCACTTAAGGAGGTGGAGACCTGAAGTGGGGCACAGAGTCTTCCTGGGGACAAGTGTGGCAAACCCCATAATTTCAAAGCAAAGCAGTGCTTTTGGCTTAACTGTGGCATTTGGAATAGCTCTAGGAAAGGTCTGTGCCCTCCTGTCTGCACCTTTGGACACCCTATCCTATAATCATCTTCCTCCCAAGTGTTGGCCATGACTGAGTTTGTGTGTGTTATCTGTAGGCAGCTGCTGCTTAGTATACTTTCTGTAGGTTTTCTCTTCATGAGCTGTCTGGGGATCCTTGGGGCTTTTGAAGTTACCTACTGCAGTAATTATCCTTTGGGTAGCTCAAGTCTTTTGCTGTCTCACACAGACTCATAACCCATGGGATCCAAGCCCCACTGCTGTAGCCTTTATGTGACACTTCCCAGTGGACTAGAAGATGATGAGAGCAAGTGTATTAACATTAGCAGCAGCATAACAATAGAACTGAAATGGCTGTTTGGTGCTCATGGCCTTTCCCATGACAAACTTATTCTTGTGTTGATCTTGAAGGAACTTGCAACAAGAATTCATTTAGATCAGGATTTTCCTGATTTTGCAGATGAGAATGATACATTTTTATTTGTTCATATTTGATGTATCATGTTATTATCTTATATCCAATTTGCTATCCATTATGTTTTATTAACTGTGCTGGCATTTCTGTAACGGTGCACCAAGAATCATGGGTGTGAACTTCACAGCCTTATTAGTTGTGAATCAAGGAAGAGCTTGGTAATTTAGGCACTTATTAACTTGATATTACTCATCTGCTTGTGCTAAGATCTCTTCCTTCCCAGACAAAAGAGGTTGTAAAACATGTTAGCTGAATTTCATGTCAATAGTAGGAGCTAACAGAACCTCATTAGATTTTTTATAGTTTCAAAAACAAAAATGCCAGAAAATCAGGACACACACAATTAATCATTAGCCCGTTCTAACAGCCACTGGAAGATATTTGGGTAGAATATATTATATATGCATGCATTACTACAAACCATTTAGTTATGGTTTATTTAAGGCTAGACATATATCTGAGTCATAGAGTATCTGTGACTTATGAGAAGTAAAACACATGAACCCAAACCTCAGTATAGGAGAATTGCCTTAGAACTGGCACCCTCCCATTCATTAAACATGTTTTAGAAAGGCCAATCTAGGTTTACTATTTGTAAATAGTAATAGTATTTATATATATAATCTAGGTTTACTATTTGTAAATAATAGTAGTATTTACCACTCCTGGGAGCCCATCAGGATGGTCTCCACTCTGGTGAGGGGAGCAGCAAGTCACTCAGACATCAACAAGGGAATAGTTAAATAGAAACCAGCTGCAAGATTTTTACAGCTAGGGTGCACAAGCCAAAAATAACCCACTCAATTCCCAGAATCAGCAAGTTCATAGTGTTTGCATTCCCCCCCCAAAAAAAGAAAATAGTCTATAAATCTAGGTGCTGCTGTGACTGACTGGCAGAAGATTACCTCTGGAAGAGATTGTTTGACCATTCTTGGACGGTTTCCTTGACCAGAGTTTGCTCTAACTGCTTCATTTTCCCTTTTGCTGGCAGAACCAGAAATGCAGTAGCACTCCCGTTGTAATGAAGCCGTACCACGGTGCATGACAGCCCCTCATCAAAATAGAAATCAAATATGCCCGTCTGGTGCATCATAGGGACCTTCACTGTAGTTTCAGCATCCACAAAGAACTCCCTTTCTTCTGTATGCTCTGGTTTGAAAGGCGTTTCCCAGTTGCCTGGTACAGAGGAGAATGCAACTGAATATTCCATTCCATCATAAATTAAATTTTATATAGCTAGCAATAATACTCACCTATGAATCCATTTGTTAAATTTGGAATTTTCAAACAGAACATTTAAAAATATGTATGACAGTAAGAAAAAATCTTTTAGCTGGTCAGAAGATTGCACTAGATTCCAATTTCACTTTATTTTTCAGTAATGAACTAATTAGGTATTTTCTTTGTACCTACCACTACTTTTCTGTTCAGGTGATCTAAGTGGAGTTTCTGTAGGCTGTCGTTTAAAGGCTTACCTGACATTATCTGTGTGATCATATACCATATGCATTTTATTTCTATTGACTTTAATCATAAGCTGTGATTTGTAGATAAAATTAATGCATGTTCTCATATCTGAGTGTGGTCATGTCAGGCTTAAGAGCCACATCATCTAACCCTCATCAGAAATGTACTGTAGTTCCACTTTGTTCCTTAAAATGTCCTCCTGTGTTCATCACTAGTTTCCATATATAATAGTTATTGTGTACACAGAGGACTCTAATATGAATAAAAAAGGGGTATGTAGTAAATTAGGCCACTGAAACGTGTATACTTTTAAAGAGAGGCATTACAAGGATTAGACCATGCATGCAGCTCAGCACCTTCACTGAAAATTGGAGGAACATAGGGTAATCAGAGTTATAGCTAAACCCAGGAAAGCAAGATCAGTCTGCAAAGGAGGCTGCAGATTGTAGCAGAGCTCCTGCAGCTGCCACCAAGAGAACCAAGGCTGTGTAGCCTCCAGCTGCCACCTCTCCAGCACCTCCAATATGCCATTAGGGATTCTTCTGGGCCAGCAAAATACATTTTATATTTCCCTGAGAACAATTTTTAAATGAGGTAGCTAACATTAGATCTGTTGATAAGAATTAATGACATGAACTTGAATCCTAGAGGATTTACCTTTAAAGAAAACAAAGCTAGCCAGAAGCATCACAGTCTGTGGATCCATGTCCTTGACCAAATTTGTAATTTTTCCATTGGTTTTCCTCTCTATATAATCATTGATCTGCTTCTCAGCCTCCGTGGGATTGTTAAAGTCAGTGGCAAAAGCCTCCAGCTGATATAGAGTTTTGGCATCATCTAAAAACTGTTCTAGTGGTTTCATCTTCTCTGTGAGAAAGAGAGCTTTGCCCATGTTCAGCTGGACCCCACTCTCGGGGTGGATCAGCATGTGGATGAGGTTGTGGAAGCCTTCATGTATCTCTTTCTCCTGAATCTCTGTAAGGTTGAAAGCCAGTCCTTCCAGTATCTGAGTCTGAGTGGCTGATCTAGCCCCTAGGGCTAGCATTGCAAATGCAGTGGAGATGCTTACAGGAGAGAAGAAAATGTTCTTATCAGGTGCCTCCAGTGTCATTTCTTTAAAAAATTGAAAAGCAAAGTCAGCATTGTTTGGCACTAGCTTGAGGCAAGCAATTGCTTCACCATCTTGATGTAAGTGGTATTTATGTTCATTTGGATCGTGTCCGTTGTGGTGGTGGTTGGGTGGTAACATATGGACAACAGCATGGAGCCCAGCAAACAGCAAACTTACATAGAGTGTGGTCTTCATCTTCTTTATTAAAATCCTATGGAAAAAAAAAAAAGGAGAAGCTATTACTAAGGTATTTAAATCAGATACATAGAAATAGTTATTCTGTAATTCCCTAATAAGAAATCTCTATATTTTGTTCTTCGTATTCATGTTCTCCAGCTCTTGTCAGATTTCTTTATTTTCTTGGCCTCCTGGCAGGTGTCCACCAACTCTTCCTGCCACCCTCACCCTAAATACTTGCAAAAGCAAAATTCATCATGGATTAGCTGAATACACAGAACCCTCAGCAGGCCAGAGAATGGAGCATACCTCATCAGAAAACACACCATGGCTAAGCACTGGAGGGCTGAGATACCACTGTGCTTTTGACATTGATGGTCTAAGAGAATCCCTAGAAAGTGCATTATAGAAGAAGTCTGGGGGTATTGTGAGTAAAGGGAGAAAGAGGAAATTCATGCAAGTGGGCAGCAACCAGTAGCTGCATACAAAGAGAACTGGTGCAAACAGGGATGCAGGAGGTCTTTAGACTTTTGGTCAGACTGGTAAGGCACTTATTTCAAGAGAGGACAAATGGTGGCTGTTATTTAGTAGGAAGCCTAATATAAAGCCCTAGATCTCTAAGGGATAGGTGCTCTTTCCTTCTGAATAAAAATTATGTAATGTTTTAAATAAGAGCCTGATGTAGTATGCTGTCTCTTAATAGACAAACCAAACCATTGAAGTGGGCTCATTTTCAGCACAGCAAAAGGAGCCAATGTCATTAACAAAACCAAGGTTGTATTTTTATCAGATGTGCTGCTGGTCAAAGGGCAATACATTTATCAACCTGTTACTCTTGGCTCTGGTGTCTGCATTCCTTTGACAAGCTGCCACTCTGCACTGTATAAACTCTTACAAAGGGACCTTGGAATTGTGGCTATGAATATCTCAGTGGGGCTCATTTTTTGAAGAGAAATATAGGGCACAAAAGCAGCAAGAGTGGTGCAAAGGATTTGGGGAGATAATGAGCCAGATTTGCTAAAACATGTACAAGGAGAAATATAATAAACCAATTGCACCTCTCTGCTCTGGCATGATTCAACTTGAGAGACTTGTCAGGAATCACTATGCTTACAGTCCTGCTTTCTCCATAACATCAGAGGGAGCAATTTGTATTAGTAGTTGTATAGACAGTTACAGTTAGACCTGCATAAGAACAACCAAACATTTTTGAGCTATAATCAACTATTCAAACATTTCTGTGTTTGATGGAAGTATTTCTAGAAAGCAGGCCTATTTGCAATAACTCCTACTATGTTACTGACAAATGGAAGACCATAAGGGCTCTTGGTAACTATATTTTCAATTACTGTGCAGAGTAGTTTTAAAATATAGTTTGGCCTCCTCTGATTTTGCCATTGAAATGATACTTCTCAATATATCTAGCTACTTGTAACTCAACATAAGAGCTCCAGTTGTGAATGTTTAAAACCACTATCAGTGAGCCAATGTATTAGTCAGACCTTGAAAAGAAATCAACTCCCATACAAAAGCATGAGATCTAAGCATAATGTATTTCCACATATTCAGCAGGCAGATTCAGAAGCTGCCTTTGGATAAATTATTCACTGTGAACTATTTACTCAGCTGCAGTCATAATTTATGAAGAATAACATGAATACCAAAAATGAAACATTTACTTTTAAACATAAGCCACCACCTGTTGCCTAACTCATCATATTTAATGTTTATTACAAAACACAGGAGCTAGATGGACTTCTTCATGTACACATTGAACTGTCACTTCCTATATACTTGGAATGCAAAGTAGACATGGAACTTAAAGAGCCTGAGCTCAAAATTATGGCTAATGGCTATAGCATAATTTTGCTGCAAGGGTTCTCTAAAATACTGGTTCCAGTTTTATGAATGTTTTTTCTCTTCCCTGGTATTTTTGCTCTATGTAGTTTTGACATGTTTGAATTTTGTGGTTAATTTATGTACTTCCACGGAATTAATTTCACAGATAATTAAATACAATCTGAATCATCCATCTGTTACTCAGTACTGGCCAATCACAAACAATCAAGATTCATGAGTCAGCCCTCACAAAAATCTTGATAATGGTTGATTTTAAAATGGTAAGATTATAAAATACTCAGAAGCTGCAGTTTGTAGATGTCTTTTTTGCTGTTTAGCCCTTGAAAGTACAAATGACCCACTCTGTTAGACCCTTATTTGAACTTGAGAAGTCCTTTTGTAATAGAATTTGCATCCTGTAAGACTTTAGAATATGACTGGGGTTTGTTACTTCACACTTGTTAATGACTATTCCATTTGATAGAGACCCTTTCAGTATGAAGCAGAAGATTCAGATTGTCATGTGTTCTTAGTGATTGAGGGATTTTCCTACCAAGCATTCTTGCTAACAGTCTATTAAAAAGCAAAAAGCTGAGCTAAAAAATCACTATGGAATTCACTATCTGAAGGGGCTTATTTTGCAGTAAGCTTCCTATTTTAAGACCTTTACTCATATAATCTACAGAAAAATAGTCTGTCTATAAGCATGGCAACAGAAGTGAAAAGCTCTTCAATTCTAATTCCAAATCTACTACACCGACTTGTTGAATGAATAGCCTGGAATACAACCCATTTAACTCTCTTTTCTTCTCTTTTTTTTGTGTTATACAGTGACAGTATATTTGTGGTATGCATGAAAATGCTGCTTTCACAAAGATCTTTCAATCAAATAACAATGACACAAGAGTATGGAGTGCAGTGTTCCTTGCAGAACTTTATCTGTGATTTATTTTAAATTATCTGACTTGGTGATTACACTTGCTGATTATATTACCTCTTCCTTATCAAACAATCTTCCCTACCATGCAACCCAGAATGTCAGTGCTTATTTTGGCTAGTATATCCTGGAAAGAAAAATGAAGAAAACTGGGATTAGCTGAAGTTAACCCACCAGAAGATTTGGAAGTGAGCTGGTTTGTTTTCTGTCTGACAGCATATGCTTCTTTGTAGATACAGCTAATTTGTCCATTTTAGGGCATATTTTTATCTCTATAATTTTGAGACAATTCTGAAGAAAATTTTCTGCCTTTAAAGTCCCATGTAATAGTGTAGGAGATGAATATTCACCCCAAGCTACTCCCATAAATAGTCCTCATCAATAATCTCAGGTCAAAGATGAAAATTTGAACTGCTCAAAAACATATGCAGGTACAAAATAGAAAAGCTGTTTGCTCACCAGATGGTGCTGCTTCTCTCCTGTTTGCTTCCAAAGGAGGAAATCTGAGAAATCTATTTCTTGAAAGCTGCCCTGTGAGTGCACCAGCTACATCCACACATGGCCCCACCACCACCACTGGTGTCTGTTGAGCTAATCTCAGCTACTCAGGGCCATATCCCCAAAAAAATCACCCAAGCACACAAAGAAGCCACAAAATAAATACTTCACTAGTCATATCTTTCTGTGAGAAAATGATCTCAGAACTTACTGTCCAGGACCACCTACTCTCAGCAGCACTACAAACTCACATGTGTTTTACTGGCTGTCCAGAAAGCTCCCTGCAACACACAACTGGGCTTGCTCAGGGGCATTTCCAGACTGATCAGCTGGACATTTTCTTCTCTTGTGATTGATTTTAGATGCCTGAGGCCCCTGAGAAGATGGCAAGCACGAGGCAAGGGTGTTGGATTCTGCAGAGAATCCAACCACTGTGACTATTTAATTAAAAGTAATTCCTCTTGAAGCAGAAACACAGCAAAAAAGTTTACACTGCCCTTTAGAAATACATGTGACTGTTCACAGAGCTGTTCTCAGTATCATCCATCTTCAATAAAACATCTTAGCATTGGAAAGCTGACCCAGGAAGTTTACTGTCCAAAAGTGGCATCACCTACTTCTAGGCTTCATTTTACTAGGAAACATGTGAACATGGGCTCTCACTTTTCTACCAGATCACCATCAGTATTTGCTGTTGAACCTGAGTTACTACACATACTCAGAGATGAAACATCACTGAGGCCAGAGGATAAAAAAGAAGATAAAAAAGAACCAATGCAGTGGTTAGGGCAGTCAGGTGGGACAGAGCAGATTTTCTTCTCTTTGCAAAGCAGCAGCAGCCCCAAAACCAGATTAGATCATGTTCCCAGTTTCTCTTTTTCAGTGAGCACCTGACCACTGCCCAGTCTCTAGCTTCATGGACATATTGGCCTCACTGTGATCTTAGCTCCCCTGAGCATGTGGAGAACATTTTCTTCCTTCTCAACAACCCTGTAATCTAGTGATTACAGTAATTAGGAGATGTCTTATCTAAAAAGGAAACAGACATTAGATATCCCATTCCCGAAGCAAAGATATTTCTTGTAGAATGAATATAAAAATCAGCAGAATTATTTAAAAAGAATCACCTATTGGGTATTGATTTTAAAAAATCCCTAAGCAGCCATGCTCAGGATTCTATTGAAGCAGAGCCCATTTCCTAGAGCAGGAGGTACATCTGGGAAAGATGTACATCTGGAAAGATTCACCTTGTTTCCCTGCAAGGCAAACAGACACCATAGTTTGGCTTTTGGGTTCTTTCTTCTCCTGCCATCCACCTGGCAACATGCAGGCAACTCCATGCCTAAATTGTGATGCCTATGTCCTTTATATCCAACTGACCCAATGAAATCCTCTTGATCACTGGAACAATTGCTAAGACAGATTTCAATAAAGATACAACATAAAGAAAATCTTAAATCAATTGCATGCAACAAGAGGGTACACTTTTAAAGTCTGTATAGGAAACAAAAAACTTACTACTTACAGCAGCTTCCAAGGATCCTGCTGTCTTCACTAGCACTACCCTGCAGCTGCCTCTCTTATTTGTACTGTTAAATAGCATTATGAAAGCAAAGTGTCCTCTAGAAAACATTAACCAGGGTAGACAAGTGTTATTACTTTAGGAATGGTGCAGAGTAAACAGTGAAGACAATTTTTGGGGGACGTACCTGATTTTTTGCTGTATATGCATAGCCAAACCCTGCCTTTGCTTACAACAGTCATGAGTCCTCCTGAATATCTGCAGATCCTCCTGCTGAGAATCCAGATCCTCACTCTAACAAATACTTCACATGCATCATTAACCTCTATAAACCGCATGAATTCATACAGTTGAATTACTGAAATGAGTCAGATTAAACACATACATAATACTAGACAAGAGCCTAAGGAAAACACAGCTGGATGCATGCTTCAGCCAGATATCTTAGTATTTTGCAGAGATATTTTGCTCCCTTTACACCAGCTTTTAATAGGTTTTATTTGGCGTAGTTATTTTAAATCATCTACTATCTTTAATTGCTATTAATAAGGTTTGTTTTCTGGGGACATCAGTAGTAAACTTAAAGCAGTAGTACTGATGTTTGTGGTGGCTGAGGGCTGCCATAGGGATGATGACATGATGGCAGAGATGAACACTCAGGACCCCATGGTACCCAGCATACCCCAGTTGGACTGGAGTCACCTGGTACCCCCTGCAGTCATGGATTGAAGGACAAACTGTTGCCCTGTGATCCACAAATATAGGCTGGCATCAGGTGCAGGCACTGACAAAATGCAGGCAAGGAAGTGTCAGGCTGGTACACCACAGCATGTTTTCACAGAGGAATGCCCATGTGGTCAGGCCACTCATGTTTTAAATGCTGTCTTCTTAAAGCCAAATTCCATGCAGGATTCTGTGCTCTTGAAGCATCCATGGAGGGTCAAACCCAGGGGCTGTACTAATGTGGATATAACTAAGGGACTGGAAAAAAGTCACAGGTCAGTGCCCAGCTGACCACCTTTCACCCAGGAGGAGCAGCCCCTTGTGAGGTTATATCCACTTAAGATCCACTTAAGATCCCTTAAGATCCAGTCCAACCCTAAGGCTACCACTGACAAGTTCACCACTAAACCATGTCCATCAGCACCACATCTTTTAAATACCTTCAGTGATGGTGACTCCACCACTTTCCTGGGCATCCAATGCTTGACAACCCTTTCAGTAAAGAATTTTTTCCTAATATCCAATTTAAATCTCCCTGGCACAACTTCAGGCCCTTTCCTCTTGTCTGATCACTTATTACTTGGGAAAAGAGACTGACATCCACCTCACTACAAACTCCTTTCAGGTAGTTGTAGAGAGGGATAAAATCTCCCTTAAGCCTCCTTTTATCAGGATAAACAACCCTGGTTCCCTCAACTTCTCCTTGGAAGGCTTGTGCTCTAGACACCTCACCATCTTCGTTATTCTTCTCTGGATGTTCTCCAGCACCTCACTGTCTTTCTTCTAGTGAAATTATCTTTTCTTGTAGTGCACTTTCAAAGAAGAATCTTTCAGAAAGGAAAACTTTACAATAACAGGATAACTGTTTTGCTGGGTTTTTCCCCTGGGCTATTCCTCAGGGGGGGAGGAGCAAATGGAAGCATTTCTTTTCCCCTGTTTTCCAGCATATATCCTTGAACATGTGAAACTACCAGTAGGTGCTGCACATAGGGTTCCATGTTTGCAGGACTGTCAGAGCTTTTCCATATCTTTTCTTTTCCAGCTTCTCCTCTCTTTCTTCTCTGTGGGTGCCTTTCACCCATGCAAAGGTAAGCAGAGCAGTTCAGTGTGAGTTTTGATGCAGATAGAACATGTGTTTGAATTGTTTACCAGCTGCTACAACAGCAGCTGGGCACATGCTGCCTGTTTCTCTTTAACACAACAAATGAAAACAGCCTCTGAAGTTAAAGAGCCTTACCTAGAACATGTACAGACTGAGGATGAATATGCAAGCTGAGAGATAAATGAGAACACATTTAAAGACAAAAAGTGCAACTATGGATAAAGTTACTGAGAAAAGTAAAGAACAACCCAGCTGATTTCACATGACATTTATAAGAGCAGTTTAGTCCTGCAATTGAAAGTGCTGATGTTTGTATAGGAGTGCAAGAGGGAAAATGAATGAAATATAATCTAGTTCATATCAATATCCCATGTTATATGCAAGGTGATACCTGATTTCTTTCCCCCTATGTATAGAACAGTTTCATCCAATCATCTAAATTATCCTGAAATTTGCAGAGACCCCGTATCAATATTTAATAGCAGAACATGTTGCATAGGAACTTGCAGCTCTTTTTTTTTTTGTGCAGACAGTAGGCTTATGTAGGCACTTCTCTGGTATTTTGAAAGACAGCTCATTAGTAACAATGCTGTTAGGAATCTTTCCATTAGTTCCTCTTGGTCTGAAACATTGTCTTATGACTTTGAACTGCAAGTTACTTTGGGTTTTAAAAATCATTATTACTATTGCAACATCTTCATAATGCTACTTCATTTGCAGTAAGTTGACAACATGAACAAGAGTCATAGAGCACGAGTTTCCTTGGAAACAGGCTGGCTGCAGTCCAAAGATAATTGATTATTTAAATTAGAAGAACTGTAAGGTTGCTTCTCTGGAAGAGCAACACTTAAATCTTTTAAAATATTTAACTAATTACCCTGAAAACCATTTTAAAACATGATGGGTTGTTCTTGTTCTGAGGGTGCCCTCTGGAGTACAGAGAGCACATGAGACATCCATCCCTACAATAGTGCTGTGACTAAATGTCAGCACGGAGCAGGTGAAAGCTGCATCCTTCTCTCTGCTGCCAGGCTGTGTTTAATTTGTGTTTCAAGGGGAAAGGCACTCATGGTTACATGAGCATTTCAGCAGGAACAAGTTGCTCCCAGTGCCAACACAGATCAGGTACAACTGTGTCAAGTGTCTGCACCAGTCCTTCCAAGGGCAGTCTCAGCAGACCTTCACCTTTCTTTATTCATTTGATTTCATGCTGTGCACTGCTCTTGCCCACTGCCACCCCCAGACAGTAGGTCCAGGCTTATTCCAGGGGGAATTGTCTCACACAGACATTGATTCCAATCCCAATAAGGGAACACACACATAGCACTGTCCCCTGAGCCACTGCAGTGAGTCCCTAGCCTTGCTTTAACTCTTTCACCACTTTCTTTCTGCAGTGCTGTGAAGACCCTCAGAGTCCCAAGGAGACTCTTAGGTTCCTTCCATCCCTTCTAACATTTGGCTATGAGTCTGCTTTCTCCTCTTCTGAGGCTGTGGATTCACAACTGTTTTAACCTTATCAATGTGCAGGAGGATGCTGCCAGAAGTCTCATATTCCTGCATACCTGCCTTGTCTTTGAGATGGTCAGGGGGCTGGAGCCCAGGACAAGTAGGGAGAGTCTGGGAGACCTGGGCTTGTTCATCCTGGAGATTCATAGATTCATAGATATTAGGGGTTGGAAGGGACCTAGAAGATCATCTAGTCCAACCCCCCTGCCAGAGCA